>CAKAOH010018819.1:0-60500 GCA_916701665.1 Sebastiscus tertius
TATTAAAGGGTTCAGTATGATCAGTACTGAGCAACCAAGCTGGAGGTTTGGAGGAAGATGAGTTCTGTAGTATTCTATAAACCAAAGTAGTAGTATATGATCAAAATGATCAAAACGAGCTCTGTGTCTGCTGGTTGTGAAAAAAAAAAAAAAAATACAAACAGGAATAAGGTTTCATGTCCAGACAAGATTTAGAAAAAGTTATTCATGTCTTTATCTCCAGCAGGGTGAATTATTGTAAACAAAAAAGAAAGAAATCTATAATATATAACTAATATATATATATATATATAGATATATATATATATAGATATAGATATATATATATATGGTTGGTACCAATGGATTCATTAGGTTATTTAGTTTCATATGATGCCATCTTCACTCTAGCTTTAAAACGGAGCCCGCTACCACCTAAAAATTGCAAGTTGTTTTAATGCGTTAAATAAATTGGTGGCATTAAAATATATATATATTTGTAGCAGATGAATTTCTATGAGATAAATCATTATCAGCAGGTCAATTTGGCGGCCATCTTGAAAAATGGCCGCTATCTTGGATTTTCAACTGGCCAGTCGTTTATATTTGCTTGGTGACCCCTCAGCAATCATCATGCCAGATTTGATGCTTGTATCACTACTTGCACGATTTGATTGAAAAATGGATGTTATCCGCTCCACTAACAGTAGGTTCAAACAACACACCAGAGGCCTGAGGCCTGTACTACCAAGCAGGATTTGCTGTTAGCGAGGTAACTTCAGGGTTTTCCTTCCTACGAAGCTGGTTCACTTCTTACCGGGGTAGATCACCATGGTAACTGATGCTGAACGGCTAACCTGCTCCGGAGCAGGTCACGTTCCAGGTCAGAGATCAACTCATAGAAAAGCACCACCTACTGACCAATCAGAGCTCAGTGGGGTGATTGTATGATAATATCACACACATACGAAGAAGTTTAAGTCATAATCCAGACTAAAAACAACACAGTTTAAACTGACAGATGCAGGAAGGACAGCTGTATTTATGCTGGGGGTCTCTCTGCCTGTCTGTCTGCAGTCTGTAGACTTGTTCATGTCATGTGATTGGTCAGATGCTGCAAACACCGCGTGTTCATGTGAACGCGCTCACAACCAGACAGAGAAACCCTGGGTTGACTAACTGAGTTGATAACCACCTTTGCTGGACCGCTTAGCGAGATCTCGTTTGTTAGGGTTAGTGAAGCCAGATAACTAGAAGACACCCTGGGTATGTTGAACTCTCTTTGTAGTACAGGCCTCTGGACGCTGAGCTGTCAGCCGTCCAGCAGAGGGCGACAAAGCAGCGCCTCAGAGTCCTCCAGTAGAAGAAGAAGTAGTGAGCCGGAAGTAGGCGGAACTTGAGTTCTGTAGAAGAAGAAGAAGCTAGCCGCTAGCCTCTCGGTGCTGCAGGTTCTGTCTCTGGTTCTGGTTCTTGTCTCTATCCGTCAATCATGGTCCAGTTGGTGGGTCCTCTCCGTAAAGAGCTAGCTACCTCCCTCTCCAGCTGCTCGGTGCTGGTGGTCGGAGCTGGAGGGATCGGCTGCGAGCTGCTGAAGAACCTCGTCCTCACCGGCTTCCACAACATACAACTGGTCCGGCATTACTCCTCTCTGTTACTGTCTGTTAGCTACTGCTAGCTGTGATGCTAGGTCTTTGTGCTGCCCGGCTCAGGCTAATTCCTGGACGTGGCATTGAATGAAGTAAACTAGTGTTGGTGGTTGTTTCCTCAGACCCTCCACCGTCCTCTGGTGCTTAGTTCAGAGCACAGACCCGGGTATAAAGTAGTAATATTATGAACTCTGTCATAGCAGTGGCAGCTGGAGCGTTTGGCGCCATTAACACTGCTCAGTTAGCCAGACTACTTGTTGTGTGATGAACCTGACTAGACGGTCTGCTGGCTAAATACCAACACAGACACACGTACACACCCCTTTGTTTAGTTGTGTCAGGTTGTACATGTTTAAAATATGTGTCTGTTTGTGCAGCACTTGTACAATGGTATTAGTTGTACACATGTTATTAGCTTGTACACATGTTATTAGTTGTACACATGGTATTAACTTGTACACATGTTATTAGTTGTACACATGTTGTTAGTTGTACACATGTTGTTAGTTGTACACATGGTATTAGCTTGTACACATGTTATTAGTTGTACACATGGTATTAACTTGTACACATGTTGTTAGTTGTACACATGTTATTAGTTGTACACATGTTATTAGTTGTACACATGGTATTAGTTGTACACATGTTATTAGTTGTACACATGGTATTAGTTGTACACATGTTTTAGTTGTACACATGGTATTAACTTGTACACATGTTATTAGTTGTACACATGGTATTAGTTGTACACATGGTATTAGTTGTACACATGTTATTAGTTGTACACATGGTATTAACTTGTACACATGTTATTAGTTGTACACATGGTATTAGCTTGTACACATGTTGTTAGTTGTACACATGTTGTTAGTTGTACACATGTTGTTAGTTGTACACATGGTATTAGCTTGTACACATGTTATTAGTTGTACACATGGTATTAACTTGTACACATGTTAGTTGTACACATGGTATTAACTTGTACACATGTTATTAGTTGTACACATGGTATTAACTTTAACACACGTTATTAGTTGTACACATGGTATTAACTTGTACACATGTTATTAGTTGTACACATGGTATTAACTTGTACACATGTTGTTAGTTGTACACATGGTATTAACTTGTACACATGTTATTAGTTGTACACATGGTATTAACTTTAACACACGTTATTAGTTGTACACATGGTATTAACTTGTACACATGTTATTAGTTGTACACATGGTATTAACTTGTACACATGTTGTTAGTTGTACACATGGTATTAACTTGTACACATGTTATTAGTTGTACACATGGTATTAACTTTAACACACGTTATTAGTTGTACACATGGTATTAACTTGTACACATGTTATTAGTTGTACACATGGTATTAACTTGTACACATGTTGTTAGTTGTACACATGGTATTAACTTGTACACATGTTATTAGTTGTACACATGGTATTAACTTTAACACACGTTATTAGTTGTACACATGGTATTAACTTGTACACATGTTATTAGTTGTACACATGGTATTAACTTGTACACATGTTGTTAGTTGTACACATGGTATTAACTTGTACACATGTTATTAGTTGTACACATGGTATTAACTTTAACACACGTTATTAGTTGTACACATGGTATTAACTTGTACACATGTTATTAGTTGTACACATGGTATTAACTTGTACACATGTTGTTAGTTGTACACATGGTATTAACTTGTACACATGTTATTAGTTGTACACATGGTATTAACTTTAACACACGTTATTAGTTGTACACATGGTATTAACTTGTACACATGTTATTAGTTGTACACATGGTATTAACTTGTACACATGTTGTTAGTTGTACACATGGTATTAACTTGTACACATGTTATTAGTTGTACACATGGTATTAACTTTAACACACGTTATTAGTTGTACACATGGTATTAACTTGTACACATGTTATTAGTTGTACACATGGTATTAACTTGTACACATGTTGTTAGTTGTACACATGGTATTAACTTGTACACATGTTATTAGTTGTACACATGGTATTAACTTTAACACACGTTATTAGTTGTACACATGGTATTAACTTGTACACATGTTATTAGTTGTACACATGGTATTAACTTGTACACATGTTGTTAGTTGTACACATGGTATTAACTTGTACACATGTTGTTAGTTGTACACATGGTATTAACTTGTACACATGTTATTAGTTGTACACATGTTGTTAGTTGTGGCTGTCTGTGTTTGGAGGGTCAACACAGATGTTTGGAGCTGAGTATTCATCATATATGGATAGATAGATACTGTAGATAGATAGATAGATAGTAACTTTAGTGCAAAACATGTTAGTAAAAAGACAGTAAAAAGGTTAGTAGTACAAAGTACATCATGACCACCACTGGATCCCAGTGAATGCTTTTTTTCATTTTGGCTTTCTGAAATGAAAATTATGACTAGTAACAATTAGATTGTAGATATCTGAAATGTGAGTTCTTCCTAGTAATAATTATATTGCAGATATTCAGATTGTTCATTCTAGATGTGCAAAATGCAACTGTGGATATCTCAAATTGAAAGTCCGATAAGATAAGATAAGATAAATTATTCCTTTATTAGTCCCGCAGTGGGGAAATTTGCAGTGTTACAGCAGCAAAGGGGATAGTGCAAAAAACAAGATGCATCAGCTAACACAGTAAAAAAAGAGCTAAACAAAGTGTAACAAAATATGAACCATTTAAATAGAAGGAAGTATAAAAATAGGAGCAGTGTATACAGTATTGACAATAAACAGACTATTAACAAAAATTGCACAAGTGGAGAATGAAATGAAATTCCACCTGAAAATACAAGGTTATGACAAAACTGACGTAAATTGTCCTAGAAAGAATGTCATTCTTAACCCAAAATTTTGGAGTAAACCGGACCCCCTTGAACTATATGATTAAACCTGCAGTAGGCAGAATGTTTTTGGCATCATTGGGCAAAAAATCCATAATTACCTTTCAGCATATTGTAATTCAAGTGTTCAGGTGCTTGGTATTTCCTCAACTGAGCTCAACACGCCTGCTGGGTCACAAACTTTGTAATTTTACAGCTGAACAGTACAATCCGGCTCCAGCTCGGCTCTGATTGGTTGTTTTCCTCCAGTCTGTGAAATCTTGCAGATGCCATTAGGAGCACCGGAGACACATGCTTTTTTTCCCCCAATTACTTGTCTCATGCCCACCCCAGCTTTAATCCTTAAAGATTCAATGGTGAAGAATATAGATCACAGTAAAGGAAGGCCTGTTACCACAGAAGCTTTTACAAGTACAACTGAGGCAGATCCTATCAGTATTTGTATGAAGAATACCCTAATTATGTAGTGGATTTGTTCCTAATGTCGTCATGCATACAGGCAGATGTTTTTATCCAAATTGTAATATAGGCTAAACAAATTGCTATGTCAAAAGTTGCTTGTGTGACCGGTTGATTATAGTTAGCCGTCATATCATGTATACATGACTGACATTACAACTCTATTGATTTCGGCAGATTGACTTGGACACAATTGATGTGAGCAACTTGAACCGCCAGTTCCTCTTTCAGAAGAAGCATGTTGGCAAGTCTAAAGCACAGGTATGTAAACATCAGGGACTCAACCTCTGTCATTGTAGTGGTGTTGTTAATCTAGTTTGAGCTGACCATTTCTTATGTTGAACACCCTGCAATATGCATGCTTTCTGTAACACCGTAGACTGAATCATTTTCAGCGTGCTGTTTGTACATTTCTGGCTCAGTCGGTTGCTTTCTTCCTGTTGTCTTCCAGGTGGCCAAGGAGAGCGCCTTGCAGTTTTGTCCAACTGCAAATATCACTGCCTACCATGACAGCATCATGAAGTGAGTTTCTTTCTGTTTATTGTTCCTTTGATTCGTTAGATAAATGAGTGTTTTATCAGACTGAGATGTAGACTTTGTCAGTAGGGTAAATAAACGAAAAACTGACTGCTTGGTTGATGTTTGTACTTTTGATTTGGAACTGATGGTGTATTTCTTCTTCAACAGCCCCGACTATAACGTGGAGTTCTTCAGACAGTTCATGCTGGTGATGAATGCGCTGGATAACCGAGGTATTCTCACGTGACCTCACTATTCAGACATTTTGTGTGAGGGCACGGTTACACATGCGCAAAATTAATATTCACCTCCCGTTCACTTCCATTCTATGCGAGCGAAGGGGCAAAAACAAAAAATTGCTTCCGGTTGTGAAGCTAATTCGCATCTTGGGATTCGCCCGGAGTTCAACTTTGATGAACTTGCAGGCGATGGTCACTCGCCTTCATTCGCTAATGTGTGACCGTGCCTTTACTCCTAACCGCCGACACATTCAAATGATGAGGAAACTGAAACCTTTTCTGTCTCCGTAGCGGCCCGTAACCATGTGAACAGGATGTGTTTGGCAGCAGACATCCCTCTGATAGAGAGTGGCACTGCTGGATACCTGGGACAAGTCACAGTCATCAAAAAGGTAGAACATGAACATCATTTTGTTGCACGTTATAACATCCATTGCATAGATTTCCAGTGACTATACCGTCTCTCACTGTGTCTCTGGCGTCCCTTTGTCCTTCTTTTATTCCTTCCTGTTCCCTCTCTCCTCAATCCCCAGGGACTGACGGAGTGCTACGAGTGTCAACCTAAACCCACCCAGAAGACCTTCCCAGGATGCACCATAAGAAACACACCGTCTGAGCCCATTCACTGCATTGTCTGGGCCAAGTATCTCTTCAAGTAAGGCTCATTATCGTTAGGAGTGGGGAAAAAATTGATTCACCAATGTGTTTTTTTTTACGATATTGAAATAGATGTTTAATGCCAGAATCGATGTATTTGCTTAATTTGAGTCTATGTGGAGGTAGGAGGAAGTTACTGCTTTTATTGTTGTGAGTAACGTGACGTCATATTCGTTCTGTATCCGTCAACCAAAACAAACCGCAGCGAGCTTAAAAGGGAAAGTAGAAAATGGTGGAGTGTCCACGTGGATTCGACCTGCACCCTCTCATTTTAAAGTATAGAAACACTTTGGGTTTCACACATTGTAGGAAAAGCAGAGCTAGACATCAAGGCTAAAGCTGCATGCTAACCCTGTGATGGACAGGAAACATTATCGTATTGCGGTAACGTACGGTCAATCCTGATGTCACTCTCATCTCTGCCGTCAAATTGGTCGATGCTACAACTGTAGAGCACCCACATATTGACATTTATGTTAAATGCATTGAAACGGCCCTGATGGAGATGACCACGGATGTATAAAGAGAACGGAGCTGACGGGAGAGCTAGCGATGGATTTGGCAAAGTTAGCGGAAGTATACCCGTGTAACGACATCTGGTTTTCAAAATAAAGTGTTAACAAAGGGGAACTGTATATTCAAAATACATATAATGGAAATAAGATTGATTGAATTATATTCACCAGAAGTATAACACATTACATGTTCCATATAAATTAAAAAGAAAATACCACTAATTTGTGAGGGAAATGCCTTTGTTCTTTGATTTTTCGGTTGCTAGAAAAAATTTAATAAATAATGCCTGACAATGACTGATATGTTTGACTTCAAGACATCTTTGACTACATACATGCTGAAAATCAAAAATTTACTGTATCAATTTAGATATTTTCCAAAGTATTCAACTTTTTCCCATGGTCTAGTGTTAAAACAGCTAACAAAAATCACAATAAATCGTAATTTCGAACCACGATACTTGTGGAATCGCAATACATATTGAATCGGCATCCAAGTATCGTGATAGTATCGAATCAGGAGATAGGCGTATCGTCCCAGCCCTAATTATCATCATAATTAAGTAAGAGCGACATTCAAGTTGACTACTATTCAAACATTGGCACACCCTCACTAGACTGGCCCTGAACAATATGCTGTGTTCTAATGGTCACCTTTCATTGTCTGTCTGTTGCCACTATAGTCAGCTATTTGGAGAAGAGGATGCAGATCAGGAGGTGTCACCCGACACCGCGGACCCAGAGGCTGCATGTGAGTGAGAGCGTGCCATTGCATTTGTTTCACAATATCTAATGAGTTTATTTTTCTTTGGCTCTTATAATTTCTCCATTTGAGGCAGCAGTTTGTAACTGCTAGTTTGTTTGTTCACACAACCGAATGGAAAATGTGTATGTGTTCTGTAAACAGGGAAACCCGAAGACACGGCAGCTCGCGCCACAGCCTCAGAAAAGGACGGGGACATAAAGCGAGTCTCCACGAAAGAATGGGCCCGCTCCACCGGATACGACTCTGTCAAACTATTCAACAAGGTACCAGTCAGATAAATCAAACTTGTAGGACTGTTGCATTCAACCGCAGAGGACCAGCCCTACAAACGCAAAAGTCTGTCACTGAGTCACTGACTGAGTGATGAAGTTACAGGATTGGTCGGCCAAGTGTTGGACTTTCCTCATTGGCCGTTCAAACCGGCACCAACATGAGTGATTTAATCAGTACCATGTTAGTATGTTATCAACATAAGACATACGGTAACAAGCTCTGTTCTGATTGGCTCTTCTCTCCAGCTTTTCAAAGATGACATCATGTACCTGCTGACCATGGACAAGCTGTGGAAGAAGAGGAAAGCTCCCACACCTCTGGACTGGCAGCAGCTAGAGAACAGTGGTATGTCTCTTTCTTTTAAATATTCATGTCAGAGACAACTTAAGCTTTTCATTAAATGAGTGGGGACTTGTTGCTTGTTTGCTGCTTGCTCATCCCACCTTGTCTCCTACTTGTTCTGCCAAAATTGGCTCCAGCAACTGCTGTTATAATGATGAGCATTAAACCCAAATGTTAAAAATCACACCAGCAGCCAAGCAAGAAATGTGGGACAGCATTGCAGCTATGGGTGTGTCCGGTTTTACGTTACAATAGCCAACACATCCAATACAATTTAGCTTTAGTAAGCAGAAGATTTAGTCCGTTTATGTCCTCACAAACAGAATAGAACAAGGTGTGTAACTACATTTATAAGCACAGAAAAAAGATGAGTACGACATGCCACGGGAGACGAGATGTGAGAAAATGCAATCTTCTGAATTAATTCACAAATGATGTTAGCATTGCTGTGATGGTGGAGAAGATCAGCTCTGTTGCGAGCACACAACGAAATCAAGTGTAACACAACATATTTTAGCCAGTTGGATTTTCAATGAAGTGCTTGGATGCATTTTGGATGTAATAATCTCCAGGGTAAGACATAGCTTCACATGACTCACATGACAATAAATAGCAGGTTGTAGAGCAGTTGTTTTCAGATGGTAACTGCAGTGCACTAACAATGTGGTTTGGAGGTTAGTTTCACTCCTGTGTTCCTGTTTGTACTTTCAGATATTACCATCCTTATTTTACTGTTAACTGATCGGGGAGCTGTGTTAAAGGTATAATATGCAAGAATTCGTTTAAAAAAACAATGTATAGGCTGATACAAAAATAATCCCTCTCAATCATCACTATGCCTCACTAGAGTTGTGTGGTGGTGTCCGTTTCTGCAGAGACCCTGCAGCCCTCTGCCTGGATTTTCTCTTTTCTTCTTATTTTGCTTTACTCTTGACGCTTCTGGGCGTCTGCAAACAGCCTTTAGGCCCCACATGGGGGTGTAACCCCCAGCCAATAACAGGTTGTGCAGCCCGTTCAGGTGGTCATATGCCGCCGCTTTGTCACGCCCCTCGGCTTCTGATACCCGAGGCAGAAGTCTCCATATACAAAGCAGCCATATTTCACGGATGAGAACGGGTTGCGTTATGTGTGCCAGTGATCCCCTGCTCCTCTCTGTGCTGTGAGTGAAGCTATGTTCGGTGTGTGTCTGTAGTTTGACTAGAGCAGCGCGGAGCCACAGCCAGCAGACAGGAAGTCTGCAGTCATTCAAAATCCAGCAACTCGCTTTTATTGTAGAGATGTTCCGATACTATTTTTTCCTTCCCGATACCGATTCTGATACCTGAACTTGTGGTATCGGACGATACCGAGTACCAATCCCATACCAGTGTGATTAAAAAAAAAAAACATTATTTAACCGCTGTTTACTACTGACCATGTATGGATGTGATTTGACTGTCTTTGTTGTATGGCCTGGTCATGGTTAAACCCTTTTGTAAAACGTGAACAAATACATACAGAGAATGAATGCAATAGTACTTTCTTTTTTTTTTTTTTTATTCAGTTGGTGCTCGCTGATACACGATCCCAAATTTTGGGCAGTATCGGAAATGCGTCCGATATCGGTATTGGTATTGGAACAACTCTATTTTATTGTAAAAAAGTTATAGGAAATGCAGTGAGTCTGGCACAAAGTTAGCAGAGTTTTATTAGGTGCTGTTTATCAATAAGAACAGGTCTACTCAACCAAATATGGACATTTTCTGCGCTATTTAGTCAGCGGACCAGTTTTAAATATAGCAGGGAGGAATAGTACAAACGGCAACAGCCACAGTTAGCTGAAAAGCGGCAGGCGACAGGCTCTTACTGTGGTTTGTGTTTGTTTGTCTTTATATTCATCCATACTTGTTTGTGTGTCCCAGCATGTCCTCAGGAGGAGTCTTTGGGTTCAGGTTTGAAGGACCAGCAGGTTCTGGGTGTTTGGGGTCTCTGCAAGCTGTTCAAGCACAGCGTGGAGACTCTCCGCTCACAGCTGCAGGAGAAGGGAGAAGGAGCCGAGCTGGTGTGGGACAAGGTAACCCACAAACTGAGAGAGGGAATGTTTCACATTTGCCATAAAAATCAGAGAAGAATAAAAACATCTTCCAGAAAACACTGAGAGATACATACTGTATATGTTTTTAATTGTAAAAACTCAAAGCTTCAAGTCTGAGTGACCATTCTTGTTAGAGAATGCACAGCCATAGTGAAATGTTAGCGACACACAGATGCATGCACTGTGTATTTAATGCCTTCACTGCCTCCTCTTGTTCTCAGGATGACCCCCCAGCCATGGACTTCGTTACTGCAGCAGCCAACCTACGTATGCACATCTTTAGCATGAACATGAAGAGTCGCTTCGATGTAAAATGTAAGTTTGATGTCTCACATCTTTTCAACATGAAAATGGTTACGCTGGAAACCAGCTATCACGTAGAGTTTGCTGCGTTTCGTTTAATGAACATATTGTACATGATGTAAATTAGTTCTGGATATCTTAATTCCATTATACAGTTGTAGTGCACATTCAGATTAATGCCCCTAATTCAGATTCTAAATTGGTCCATTTGTTTTGTTTGTTTCAGCCATGGCTGGTAACATCATCCCAGCTATCGCTACAACCAACGCTGTCATCGCTGGACTCATTGTGCTGGAGGGGTTGAAGATCCTGTCTGGGGAACTGGAATCCTGTCGCACGGTTAGTAGGGCTGTGTGTTGGCAAGAATCTGGCAATACGATACGTGTCATGATACAGGGGTAACGATTCAATATATCACGATACTGTAAACAAGGTGATATATTAAAACAATTTTCAAATCTAATTTTAGGAAAAATACAAGGCACACCACCATATGTATAAATCCAGAGTTTAAAAAAGTCACAACGTGAAATGGCTACTATGAAGACTGACATCATCACACATGAATACAATTGGGCTCATTGGATCCGCAAGGGTCTCATCATTACAGTCATACCCAATTTATGTCATTCTAAGACATGTTTAGGGACCCCAGTATGCAGAAATATTCAAATACACCATTTCAGAATAAGCGAAAACAACACATTTGTACTGCATGCAAAAAAAAACTGCATGGTTTTTGCCCCAAACTGCACGGGGTTATCATAAAGTGGGCATGTCTGTAAAGGGGAGACTCGTGGGTACCCATAGACCCCATTTTCATTCACATATCTTGAGGTCAGAGGTCAAGGGACCCCTTTTCAAAATGGCCATGACAGTTTTTCCTCGCCAAAATTTAGCATAACTTTGGAGCGTTATTTAGCCTCATTCTCGACAAGCTAGCATGACATGGTTGGTACCGATGGATTCCTTAGGTTATCTAGTTTCAAATGCTAGTCAGTACCTTAACTCTAGCTTTAAAACTGAGCCCACTACAACCTCCGAAAGACAGACTAGCGGATGGGTCTGCCGGCGGACATACAAACTTGTCAAAATTACAATCCAAACACAAGTCAAACTGCATTAATATCTATGGGATCTCCGGTTTTCTATCCCCAAAAGGAGGGCGCAGCCTTGACGTTTTGTGAAGTACCCGTACATGCAAGTCTGATGTATGTTGTTTGCCGACACAGTATGGCCCCCATATTGTTTCCGGTTTGTGCAAAGGAAATGAAAGATTTTGATATATTTTGCCATTCTCCGTTGGGAATAAACCAAGCATCTGAATGGGGGCTTGTTAATATTGTTGCTTACATGCTTTGACCCAAAACTGCATCACATGAGAAACTGGAATCCTTTCTACCACCTCTGCCTGTTTTTCCACATTTCATGTTGATCTGTGTTTGCCTCTTCTCCAGATCTTCCTGAACAAGTATCCCAACGTTAGGAAGAAGCTGCTGGTTCCATGTATCCTGGACCCGCCCAGCGCCAACTGCTACGTCTGCGTCAGCAAACCTGAAGTCACGGTCAAACTCAACGTCCACAAAACCACGGTCCTCGCTCTGCAGGACAGGGTAATATGACGAGCTTGTTTTCGCACAAACACCAACCTGCCTCAATGAAAGTGATGTTGGTGTCATTCATTCACAAAAATGTTGTTATTAAAACTGTCCTAATGGGCCTCCATCGCTTCAGTTAAAACAGAACATTTTTCCTGGTCATGGCTCCCACACTGCATGTTTGTTCAATCTGAAAATATGTTTTGCACCCAGATACTGTGTTCTTAGATGGTAGTCCATTTCATCTGACTTTCGCCTGGCAACACCAAATCTGATGCATAGCCTAATCAGCCTGAGAAAAGCCTGTATTTCATGTGCCACAGGGGTGTCACGATACACATACATAACATAATTTACAGATCCTGTATACATACACCACCCAACCATGTTTGTCTAAAGTGCCGTATTTTAAGATTTGTTATACACATAAAAACAAACATTGAAAACAACAGTATGAACAAATAGGGAGTGATCTTTTCATTATCATACAATCAGAGATTTGAAAAATTAAAATCTGGCCTGTGGGATGTTACATAGTTGACCCACATAGTTGACCCAGTTGTCCCAGCGTGACACAAATAATTCCAGTTTATTATTAACATATGCTGTTATCCTCTCCATTTTGTAAATGTCTATTGTAATGTCCATCCATGTATTAATAGTTGGGCTCTCCTGTGATAACCACTTCCTCGTTTTACCAGCTACCAGCAAAGTGAAACACTTTCTAAATAGAAAGGGAGTTTAGTTCTCTTTTTAAAGAAGAATTTGAAAGTGTAAATGACAGTTGTCAGGGCACAAAACCAATGATCTGTTAACCTTTACGAATCAAGACTCCATAGTCTAACAATGGCATGTTTAAATCAAATCAAATTGTGACCTTAAAATTTAAAGTCAAATTGTGAGTTTGAAAAATTGTGACACCCCTACAATACAATACAGTACATAATTGGTGGGAGGGCGTTATTGCTGTTGAATTGTAAACGTTGCTGTGGATTTGAATCATGTCATGTGTGGGTGAGATGTTTACTATTGCCTTACTTACTTGTTGTTGACCTGATGTTCTTGTATGTTTTGATCAGATCCTGAAGGAGAGATTTGGCATGGTGGCTCCAGATGTTCAGATAGAGGATGGAAAAGGGACCATCCTCATCTCCTCAGAGGAAGGAGAGACAGAAAGTAAGGAGGAAGGGGAAAATAGAAAGCAATGCATCACACGCAGTGATTCTTCATTCAGACAGAGGAGGACGCTGTGGCAGCATCTGTCAGCTAGTCCTAAAACTAAAACACATTCTGGGCAAACAGGAGGAGATTATAAATGAATGGATTGTCTATTGACTAGCGTAGCACTATAAACACATACTTGTTATTAGGTGTATGTAACTTCTATCCTGTCTGCCCCTCCACAGCTAACAACAGCAAATTCCTTGCTGATTTTGGGATCCGTAACGGCAGCCGTCTCCAAGTTGATGACTTCCTCCAAGACTACACACTCCTCGTTAATGTCCTGCACACGTACGTAAAGCTGTGCATATGATTGTATATAAAATACATTGTGCACAGTTGAATGCGCTTAATTTTAATTTCTCGTGTTTTGTTTTTATGGTGACTCTCAAGTGAACAAAACAGAAACAAGTCTCTGTGTCTGTGTCTGTGTGTGTGTGTGTGTGTGTGTGTGTGTGTGTGTGTGTGTGTGTGTGTGTGTGTGTGTGTGTGTGTGTGTGTGTGTGTGTCTTCATTGGCAGTGAGGAACTAGAGCGGGATGTGGAGTTTGAGGTAGTAGGCGAGGCCCCAGACAAAGCTCCGCCCCCTCAGGCTAACCAGGAAGAGGCTAACAGCATCACCAACGGCAACAAGGATTCCGCCCAGCCATCCACCTCTTCTAAAGGTCAGCAGGAGAGCAAACCTTTTTCTTTTTTCTTAGTTCACATCAGGTCAATGTGCGACATCAGGGCCATGTGTGTGCGCCGCGCTCTGCTTTAGAGGACGCCATCAGAACTGGGACCCTGCAGGAGCGGGCACTTATAACTTTGCTGCTGTTGGGAGCAAGCGGACACAGACTAAACTGTAGTGATAAACAGAAGGATGGAGTCAATAAAGTCAAAATGTCGGTACTTGCTCTGGGTGAAGGGAAAGCTGAAGCACATAGGGAGAGTGGATGGACCCGCCGGTCTATGTGTTTTCATTTCTCAGATCTAAACTGACCTTTAGAACTTTATAAAGACTGCAATCATTTGTTTGTTTTGAGTGTTAGAGTTCTTGTCTTTTGTGGAAACAAATTTGCATCTGCTTCTTTTTCATCTGTTAATGCTGTTGTCCGCCACCTTTCAGCTGCAGCAGGGGACGATGACATCATGATCGTTGACTCTGATGAGGAGGGAGGGGCGTCGTCTAGCTCTGCAGCAGCAGGAGCAGCAGGAGCAGCGACCAGCGGCAGCAAGAGGAAGCACCCAGACGCAGAAACCGGCGAGACCTCCACCAAGCGCCCACGGACGGACCAATCAAGCGCAGCAGCTGACGATGACAATGATGACGATGACATCATCGCTCTGGACTAACCCCTCCTCCCTGGTTTCCCGAAGGACGCTTTGAACGATTATCATTTTGACTCAAGACTGACAGTAGGTTTGAATAAAACGCCTCTTTTATGAAGAACAATTTACTGCCCCGGTTCGTCTTTCGTCACTTCCTCCCCCCCAACTCCGTGTTTGTGCTTTCATACTTCCTCTGCTCCGACATGATGCTGTAAATAGATTCTACATTTTAAAACGTTTTGAAAAATACACACAACTTTTTTTTGTTATTGTTATTAATTTCTGGTCCCTATAAAATGCTTCTCTTGATGGTTAAAAAAAAAAAAAAAATGTTTTTTTTTGTATTTTTTATAATGTATTTCTCATGCTACACAAGTCAGGGTGTTTTTGTGCTTTGTGGTCAGGTAACAAAAGATTTAAAAACCAAAACATTTTCTTTGGGTTGTAATATAGATCTCAGTCCATTGTGACGGTAACTGACAGACCCAGGAGTCTGCAGCTTGTGGTACTCTAACCAGCGCGTCTTGTCTGTAGGTGCTGTTGATGTCTGTGATCGGGTTGGTAAAGCACAGAGGCACTGATGGAGAGTCTGGCCACGTTGTGCCATGGGGGTGGGCGGGTGTTAGTTTGCTACCTCTTTTCTAGAACTAATTGCTAATTGGTAACCATGCCCTCCATAACACCGCCACAGCGAGGCATCCAGCTCTTAGAGGATGGAAAAAAGTGAATCAGAAATGGCCATGGAGCAGCACAGTGGAGCTAATATACATCAGACCGGCACATATGGGTGCTTCGCAAACCGTCAAGGCCAGCCCGCTTTTGGGGGATGAAAAACGGAAGATCCCATAGACTTCAATGCAATTTGACATGTTTGGATTGTAATTTTGACAAGTTTGTACGCATTAATCTCTTTATACAAACATTTGTTTTATACACATGTCTAATAATTATTTTGCAACCTTGCATGAACAACTCTTCGGCGCAGAGTGGCAGACTGACAGACTGACATGTTCTTCTGTCTGTCTGTCTCCATCTCCCCTGTTTCAGTGCAGCTGCCGCACTACTGTACACACACGCATCTCTACACACGACAAACAGCGATATCCATCTGAGATTAACTGATAATAATTAATGTTGAACATGAATAATGTTGGATTATTCCTTATTTCATGGGCTATTTGAGGATTTATACATTACTATTATTACATACTTGTATATATTAAAAAACAAACAAAAAAACAAAGCATTCGAATACTGATTTTGAAGTTGAATACCATGGCAACAATCAAAGCTTTGAAGCATTTGGGTCAGCCCTAGACATAACGTCATTACTATTACTAGTTTGTTTAAAGGGAAAGTTTGAAGACATGTTTCAACTCATTCTGTTTACTCTGTTCCTGTCTATGAGGGACACGGGTTTGTTTTCCCCCAAAAGGGGGATTGGTCATGCAAGCCTACTCTGGATGACATATTGCCGGTCTGATATATGGCTCCCTGTGAAACTGCAGTGACTGCACTGTATCCTAAAGGCTCTGGCTAAGCACAAGCGGCTTAGATCCAGGGTGGTAGTAGTTTAATGTTAACATGTTACAGTCGTCTTTTCTTAGTATGACTTGGTTTTGTTTGAAGTCAATCTGTTTAGACGACTAAAGACAGAACCAGAGATGGAGTAGAGGTTTGACCAGAACCAGTCATTGTTTTTCATACTGCAGAAGTTGATCTGATGGCAGTGGAGTCCTGCACTGAAATAACATAAGAGCCTCTTGCACAAAGTGTACTGTAGCAGTTGAGCTCCTGCTGTCTTCTCCAGTGTAACTCCTGTGTCAGTGTCCATAGTTTCATATTTCATTGTGATCTGACTTGTAGTTGAGAGGCTATGGGAGCCCTTTGGACCAATTTGGTGGAGACAATAAACTCAACAAATGCTGAGGCTTCTTGTGTTGTCCTGTTTATTTGTCTGTTGTTGCTACAAATAAAACTACAAATAAATACAATCATTTTGCATGTTTGTAATATTACGTATCCATTCCATTTTGATAAAGACTGTAGAGGAGATGTTTTCTGTATATGGCCAGTTTATATAGATTTTGAAATGTATGGTCTTGTTTATCTGAACTATCTGAAGGTTCAGCAGATTATCTAAAGTAAACACTAAAATCGCACACAGACGTCTGTGAGTGCCTGTTTTTGCCAGTGTGACGTCATCAGCACATGAAACTGTGTCAGTTCAGGGATTAAAGTCTGACAGTCATGTGTTCAGCTCTGTACGCAGTGTGACATTCTTGAGAAGAGTAACCATGATGCAACACTACACCCACCACTCACACACACGCACACACGTAGACAGACAGCACTTTACTATAAACAAGCTTGATGTCAAAATGTTTTTGATTAGATGAAACATACAGGCTAAAGATGGGCGATGGAAACAAAAAAATAATATAATGAAAACAAACTAGGGCTGTCAAAGTTAACGTGATAATTAACGCATTAACGCAAATTTGTTTTAACGCCACTTATTTCTTTAACACATAAACATAGCTAGTGATTTTTAGGCACCAAACATGTCACTCTAGCTTGTTGTGAAGGAGGCTAAATAACGTTATGAAGTTTTGCTAAATTTTGGTGAAGAAAAACTGGCATAGCCATTTTAAAAGGGGTCCTTTGACCTCTGACCTCAGTATATATAGTAAACGAGCACATGTACCAAAAGTAAAGTAAAAAAAAAAAAAGGAGTATTTTTAATATGCATTATTCTTTTTTATGTTTTAAAGAAGATCTTAATCTATAATTATAAATATTTCACACATTTTAAAGAAAATATGAGGAAGTAATTCATAGGTACAGAAATGTTGCTGCATAACAAGAATGACCTGACTACGATTGTAGACTATATAGCTATATACAAATATGATTTAAAAAATAGCCCATCTAACTGTCAGTACTGTATTTTTTTTTATAATGCTTTCTTTATTGAACTGATGCGCATTAACAGAGGTACATATACATAGACAACAAAAAGAAGTCTTTGAAGAATTTGTCTTTAATTTTGTACTGTGATTTTGTTGTATTGTGATTTTTGTGAAGCACCTTGAGATTTCGCTGCATTTTAAAGTGTGCTATATAAATTAAATTAATTATTATTATTATTAGTATAATTATTATTATGGTGCTATACTGTTTGAATTCATTAATAAAGTGCATGAAAGTTGACTTGGTTCTTGACATCTTATGAATATGAAATTTTCCAAAAAATAATTAATAATTGCATTATATACAGCATGTTATTTCCAATCTTATCTTGACTAAAATATCATTACATTAAACAGATTTATTTCAGCACTTATCTTAAAGGTCCCATATTATAAAATAGTGAGATTTTCTGAGTTTTCTTTTTATTATAAAGCAGGTTTAAGTGCTATAGAAATACTCTGAAAGTATCGAAACGCTCAATCCACAGGGAAATACACACAGCCTGTATTCAGAAACTCTGCATTTGAAACAAACTGTCAGGATTTCTGCCAATTTGTGATGTCACAAATCTACAATATTTAGACAATTTCGGTTTTAAACATAAACATCCTAAATGTGTGCCAGTTTATTTCCTGTTGCAGTGTATGTAAATGACATCAGCTGACAGGATGTAAACATGGACCCAAGCTGTTGCCTAGCAACGCTATTCCGTTGAAATGCACTAAAACGGAGCGTTTCAGACAGAGGGTAAATACAGGTATATTCAGGCAGACAGTATAAGGAAAATAACGTGTTTTTTTTTTATAACATTACAGCATGTAAACATGTTCGAGTAGAAACACAAAATACAAGTATGAACCTGAAAATGAACACGATGTGGGACCTTTAAGTTTCTTTTATAGAAAGTTGGCTACATCCATCCAGAACATTCTTGTGTATACAGTGATAGAAAATAGGTGGGAAATAGTCTCTTTTTCAAGTCCACATAAATAACACTTGTAATCAATATCCTGCTTAAATTTTACCTGGTAAATTCTTTATGTAATATCTTGTTATTGTTAAGTTTGTTATTGTTCTGTATTTAATCTGTCTCCATCATCACCATCCTCGTCATCACTAACGCCCCTCAGCGGAGCCCTCTGATTGGTCAGCACTGTAGCCCCCTTCTCCCCCTCTGTGCTGCCGAGCTAGCGTTCTCCTACGTGTACAGCTATCTTATCGTTTACCGGGTGTATAGGCCGCGTTAAGGACTTCATTTAGCAGGGTTGTATTGACACTACCGCCTCAGGGGAAACGGCTGTTGTTTTTGCGGTCTCGTTTTGAATGTGTTTGAAGCTAGAGCCTCCTCCTCCGCCTCCAGGCCAACGGTAGGAGAGGAGGGCACGAGTGAAGGGAATTTAGGCTCTTTCTAGTGAGCCGGATCATTTGGCTCAGCTCACCAAGAAGAGCCGGCTCTTTCGGCTTCCAAACGGCTCTTCGTTTTACCACTTCTGCCTTTTTTTATAATTCAGCCAAATTTAGCGCTGTTTTGACCTATGATTAGTATGTGTGCACATATATCACTTAAATTATTCAATATAATTACACTAAACCCTAGAATTTCCAGAATACCATAATTTTACATGTTGCTTCATTTCTGACTGTCACTCAGCTTGTCTGCTATTCGCGAACCGCACTCCTCTCTCCTCCTCTCCCTCCTGCTCTGTACCTGAAGACCGTCACCCACGCCCCTCCCTGCTTGATGGTATGATTCTTGTCTGTCATCACCTGATTGGTTGCACGGACGTCATTAACACAACATTCAGTCACAGCACAGCACACCAACATTGGACGCTTGGTGGGCCGTCACTAGACACAGGCTGTCCCCACCTGATTGGACGAACGTTTTCCCTCCGTTGGCTGCTGCTCCCAGCTTTCAAACCGGAAACAGTATGGAGGCTTGTTTGAAAACTTTCTTCTCTTATTTCACGAAAATAGTTCACCGAAATGTGTTTCTGAGAACATTTGAGGCGAGAAATAATCCATGCAGTTGCTGAATCTGTCTTTATTTTCGATCGACAACTTTTATTTTAAAAGATTCTCGGGAGTTACGAGAGGCGGCGAGTGATTTGCATAAAGTAGATGATCCCTCAACTTTATGCAAATGAGGAGCGGGCGTCGTGACGCTCCGTTTCTCAAATCGCGACGCCATGCTACCAGAATGCATTGCGCGGCTGCTTACATAGACAATGAATGGGGAACGTGGAAATGACGGAGGCTGTGGGCACGTACCATCAGTGCATGGAGTGCCCGTGGTGCGGAGAAGATCATCCTATCATTCTGTCTTGAATTAATTAAAGAAAGAAAAAAAAAAACGTCTCCCATACGGGAGCCGGCTCTTATCGTTCACTTAAAGGGACTGTTTGTAACTTTTTAAACGTATAAATGTACCGGGTTGGGATCCCATGCGCGCTTGCATATGCGCACTCGCTTTTGCGGGCTCGCTTATGCGTGCTTGCGTTTGGCTGGAGTTACTGCTCCGCTGCTTGCCTTCACTAACACACCGCGCGCGTTCTCGCATTCTCACGTTCTCGCTCCACCTCTAGACGTGCATGAGCGCTCACTCCACATTGCAGAAGAGTTAGTTAAGCTCTGATAATATCTAGTAAATGTACAGTGGACATTTGTACAGAAATAAATGCTGCAGCTCCTCCAGACCAACAGAGGTTTCCCGTGTCTTGTGAAGTGACGGGGCTCCGCAGCGAGAAACGTTGCTGTCTCTGAGCGGGTGCCGGTGTCTCCCTCCGGGCGCAGTCGGGAGACGATAACGTTACTCTTCCTGCTTCAGCCTCGAATCAGGAAAAGCCAACACTAGGATCAGCAGTAATACATGGAGAGACCTCCGTCTGGTCAGCTAACATTACTGCCAAGCAGGTGAAAAATATAGTGATATTGTGGTTTAAGCTGACGTGTGTCGCCTCACTGTGTTGAGCGATGCTTGTTCATGTCTATCTAGAGCAAGGAAGCGCGAGCCCGAAGCTGACTTTCGTTGATTTAACGGCCACAGGTGTCGCTGCTAACAAGCAATTCTGAAAATTACAAATAGTCCTTTAAAAGAGCCGGCTCTTTGAACCGACTCGTTAGGGACCTACACATCAGTGGTAGGAGGGCAGAGCCGCAGAGCAGCTAGCAGACAGTTTGTTGTGAACAGACTCCGCGCTGACAGCTCACTTTAGAGGAGTTAAACACAGTTAAATAACCAGCTAGCTTCAAATTAAACACTGCGGAGACGCGTTAAAGTGCTTCTTGTATCCGTTTGCTGTGAAAGCAAAACGTTATCTTCATCAACATGGTGACTTTGTCCTCGTTAGTCAGACCTCTCGCCTCGCATCTCCACCGACAGCTCGTCAGACGAGCCAACAGTCACCGGATCACACCCGTCCGGAGATGCAACCTCTCGGCGTGCTCCAGCAAATATGTGCTGTCGCAGAGTGAGTACTTGTGTTAAAGCTGCTGTGCACCATGTTTATCGTTTTGTCCAGCTGCTCATTAACTTGTACTGCTTCAAAGGGAACATTTTAATCTCAGACATTACCACCAAACAGCAGCAGTGTGTGTGTCAGCATGTTAGTGGTCTGGTTTTGGGGCTCATTAAAGGCTCAGAGGCCTGTCATTGTGTCATTGTGGCTCACAACAGCATCACTTAATGGTCACTTTTGTTGTCATCCTAAAACGTGCACGGAGGCGCGTGTGAAAGCCCGGGCTGGACTTCATCCTCATCACTGGACTGGACTCAGATCAAACCACTCTGTTGTTGACTTAGCTGTGTTTGAGACAGAGAGTCCAGGCTCCAGGTTTTTACAAACTAGTATTGATGTCCCCCTATAGGGACCATTTGAAGCCCTTTGACCTACATATAGGAGCTTGCAGTCAAGTCCATGTCATCTGAAAATAATACCACACTCTTTTATTATGTTGTGCCATTATTGTCTCCATCACATCCACTGTAAATATCCGTATTGAGGTTTGTAAAATCTTTTATCCCCAGAGCCATCTAACTGTACAACACCTCTCTAGGGACTGGGGGGACAAAGCAGGACGGTCTACAGGACAGATAATAATGCACACAGTGCACTTTCATAGACTAAGCTACTGGAGTTACCCTGCACTATGCTCACTTTTAACAGTCTCTTCTGCACTATATTCACTTTTTTAATAGTCGTGTATCACAGCTGTTACCCTGCACTATATTCACTTTTAACAGTTTTCTTCATCTCTTTGTATTTTTATATCTGGTATATTTTCTTGTACTTTGTACTTTGCACTACTAACTTTTTTACTGACTTTTTACTAACATGTTTTTGCACTATGGAACTGTGATGCTGGAAACTTGAATTTCTCTCGGGATCAATAAAGTTACTATCTATCTATCTATCTATCTATCTATCTATCTATCTAATCAGGGTTGGAAATTAGCACCAGCCACCAGCCAAATACTGATAAAATATGCAGGTGGCTGCTAGATTTGCTTCATTCACCAGCCCAAAACAATGGTCATCTATTGAGTGGCTGGTAGATTTTGGAATCCATCAGCCGTAGAGGCAGGTGGACAAAAACGTTAACTTTGAACCCTCCTTGTAATCCATATAGATAGATAGATAGATAGATAGATAGATAGTGACTTTATTGATCCCAAGGGAAATTCAAGTTTCCAGCATCACAGTTCCACAGTGCAAAACATGTTAGTAAAAAGGCAGTAAAAAAGTTAGTAGTGCAAAGTGCAAAAAAAATACCAGATATAAAAATACAAGGAGATGAAGAAAACTGTTAAAGCTGAATATAGTGCAGGGTAACAGCTGTGATACAGGACTATTAAAAAAGTGAATATAATGCAGAAGAGACTGTTAAAAGTGAGTATAGTACATTTATATGTCTTCAGCTATAGCAGCACCTAGACAGATCATGTGATAGATGTAACATTAAATGTTAAAAAAAAAAAAAAAAAAATTAGGGCTGTCAATTGATTAAAATATTTAATCGTGATTATCCGCATGATTTTCCCTAGTTAATTGTGATTAATCGCAAATGAATTGCACATTTTTTATCTGTTCAAAATGTACCTTAAAGGGAGATTTGTTAAGTATTTAATACTCTTATCAACATGGGAGTGGGCAAATATGCTTGCTTTATGCACAAATATATGTATGTATTTCTTATTGGAAATCAATTAACAACACAAAACAATGACAAATATTATTCACATATCTTGATGTCAGAGGTCAAGGGACTCATTTGACAATCGCCATGCCAGTTTTTCCTCGCCCAAATTTAGTGTAAGTTTGGAGCGTTATATAGCCTCCTTCGCAAACTAGTATGACATGGTTGGTACCACTGGATGCCGTAGGTTTTCTAGTTTCATATGATACTAATCTTCACTCTAGCTTTAAAACTGAGACTGCTATAACCTAAAAATCGCAAGTTGCAAAAACCCTACTTTACGTAGCTCAACACACTTCAAATAACTATCTTTATATATAACAATGTAATAATACAGTTATGCTATAGGATGCACCCTTAGTCATGATAAACATGTTTATGTCCTTTACATGTTAGACCTGTAGTATGAGTCATTTCCCTTACTTTAGATGTGACCACAACATATTCAGAACAACCAGACTTGTCTGACGAGTCCCAAAAATTTCCTCACCACCACACCCAAAAACATGAACATGAACATGAACATGAACATCAACATCTCAAGCCAACTACAACCTCAGAGTCAACGTGCAAAAAAAAAACAATTGAAAGTGGAAAAATAGGCCGGTGCAGCAGAGCTTTTATGTTCAACCAAGATAATAAACAGAGTTCATATTTAACTTTAACAAGCTTGTTGTAATGGGCACTGTCTGTGCAAAGCTTTATGGACCTGCTCTTGGTTTGGCTTTGAGGTGGCCCGCTAGAAATTAGGTTTCTTGTCCATTGGCTTGACCTTTGATCTGTCCTCATGCTATTTCTCTTTGTAAAGAGACATTTCTGCTTTCCACACTGTCCAGGTAAAAAAAAAATCAGTCTCACAGGAAAGTTATACAGTCTGCAGTTGAACTGGGTGGTCCTTCAGTGGGTTTAGCAGACCTCATCCTTAACCTTAATGCATAACTAGAAACTCTAAGTAGAACTTGTCAGGGGTGGCACACACCCTGCATGGAAGAGCTGCCAGAAAACCTTAACTCAGGGAACAAAAGTCCCTTAACCACTTATTTCCACTTACTCTAACGCCTCGTTTCCACAGGATTTTGTTTTGTGTCCGTAAATCCATAAAGTATATGGGAGAGAAGTTACTACACAGATATGAAACAGTGTTTTTATATCTATGATTTATGTCGCCGTCCAGATTAATGTTTGACAAGTCACATTCATAAGTTTTATCTAAGTGAAAAGTCAACGACATATTTAGCTAGCTTTGAAAAACTGTACAAATAGAGCTGAATTGCATTCATAAATCAGTTTATTAATTCGCTGTCATGCTAACTTCATACGGTCTGTCTGGCGTTCACCCTAGACAGATCGCCAGTCTATCACAGGGCTGACACATATTTCACATTCACACATACAAGCAATTTAGAGTCGCCAGTTAACCTAACCTGCCTGTCTTTGGTCTACTGGAGGAAATTGGAGCATCCTGACTATAAAGTATGCAAATGAACTTTCAAAAACTTGCAGTCTCACAGTGGACATCCTGTTTGCTTTTAGTATATTAGTGCAGTGCCTGTTCAGAACAGGCTGAATGCTCTTACTCAACACTGCGCTTCTGGGGGTCCTCAGCAGCAATACACCTGCCATGACATAGTTGCGTCACACACCCAAGTCACGGCTAATCATGATCAGCAACATCGGTGCAATACAATCTGGTTGTTCTGCTAGTTGATTTTCACATTATACAGTATGGCTGGGCAATATTATATCGATATCGTGTTATGAGACAATCATCTTAGATTTTGGATATAGTAATATGGCATAAGTGTTGTCTTTTCCCGGTTTTAAAGGCTGCATTACAGTGAAGTGATTAAAGTGATACATTTCTGAACTTACCAGAATGTTCTAGCTGTTCTATTATTTGCCTTTAGCCACTTAGTCATTATCTCCATATTACTCATATTACTCATATTAATCATATTAATCATATTCTATATGATTAAATGTGATCAAAATCACATTGTGTAAATATTTTGTGAATATTCAACCCTTAAATATTGTCGCATTATTGATATTGCGGTATTTGGTCAAAAATATTGCGATATTTAATTTTCCCCATAACGCCCAGCCAGACTATACAGAAATGATTGGAAACCTGTGGCTGCCTGGAATGTAGTAAAAAAACACATTTCTGAATTATAAATAAACCCCACAGGCTTTGGGAAACAGTGTAAAGTAATGGAAATTACTCCTCCGTCAAACCAAAGCCGTGTCTTGTGCTAAACTAGCTGGCTCAACAACATGTGTGGCGGTGAGACAAAGAGCTCTTTTTTTTTTTAAATTCTCTTTGTGTTCAACTCTCAGTACTGTTGTATCTTTTGAGTGAATCTCTGTGGTTTCACACAGTATGTTCATGCTCATAACTTCAGATATAAGCCTTATTACCTCTGCTGTCCTACAGCCTTACCAAAGCTGTGTTTATTTACTGCAAATCAACATTTCCTGTTGCTTCACATTAAAATTCTTCCACCTCAGAGGGTGTTTATTATGAAGCAGCGAATGGACATTCAATGATGCTATTTTAATCACCCCTTCCGGTGGACCCCACGGGACCTTATTTCAGAAGAAATATGTACGGTAGTCAACGACGAGAGACAAATATTTTTTTTATCCTGTTTGAATTGCACCATGAATCACACATGTTGTCAATTTAAAAGATAATTTTGCGAGTCAAGAAAGTCTCACTTTCTCATAATATCATTTAGTTTTGTGTGAAACCGCTCAGTGAACTACATCTCTCGTCTCGCACGATATACGTCATCAACACTAGCCAGCTAGGTAACTTAGCTATGTTCCATGCACAAATGTAACGTTATCTTACCTGATGTCTTTTATCCAGCGAGAAAGAACGCGTTTTGGCTGTGTAGTCTTTCAAATTAGACTTTTAGTCTTAGACTGTAACACTTTTGCAACAAACTGTGACTTTCTTGACTTGCAAAATGATCTTTTAAATTGACAAACATCATATGTGTGATTCATGTCGCAATTCAAACGGGATAAAAAAAAAATTATGTGTCTCTCGCCGTTGACTAACGTTCATATTTTTTCCGAAATAAAGTCCCATGGTGGTTCACCGGACGGGGAGGGACTGTGGCTTTTTATTTTTTGTGCCGCAGGCTCTTACAGTGGTTTGTGCTTACCAGCAGAGCTCTAACATGTCGTCAAGATCAACAAGGTCTTTCATCTTGCTTTGTTGTCCTGTGGAAAACCATTTGCACCTTGCCAACATAGCTTGAGTGGTTGCTCATGGCACAGCTCAAGAGTCTGATACTTGTTGGCAGAAAATGTTATTTTAGTTTTTTTTATCTATCATCCTGACTAACAAGCATCTTGCTCCAGGGCACACCAGCAGGACTATTGTATATTGCAGGAATCAAACTTATTTCAGGTTGTTGTGGCTGTTGATGCAGAAGACTCAGTTGTCATGTCAGACTTTTAATGCACACTTCTCATTTTCTGATATAAGACATCTGGCTAACTTGTGACACTTTCAGGAGCACCACAGAGTGACACAGTAGCACTGACATGCCACGAATCAGAACAACTTCACAGCTGACAATTTACCAGTGAATGAGCATGAACGGCTGTGCAAGCAGTTATTTCTATCCGTGCGATAACAGGCATCAGGCGGCCAACTCCCGCAGGAGGAGCCGCTGAAATCTGATGAAGATGAAGGTCATCTCCCAGTCAGACCTGTTCAGCTTGGCGCTCAGTGGAAACCTTATGCCCCATGCTGGATGAATGGAGAGGAAAACAATAGACTGCGCTGCTTTTGTGCCCTTTGACAACAGCATTTGACAGATTTTTTTTTCTGTAGATATTGGTCAAGAGAGGGAGAGAAACTTTTATAAGCGGAGTTAATGTTTTTTGGGTGGATTTCAAAGGTAAAGGAAAATAAGAAGGCGGGAGGTTAGGGAAAGTGAGCGGAGTTTCGGGTAATTAGAAGTCAGGTCCGTTGACAGACATTGGCCCGAGTTGGCGTGTTGACCTGCTTGAGGTCCTGGTCAGATTTCCCTGCTGTGGAGGGGAGCTGGGGGCGTGCCAGGACATTCCGTGTGTCACTTTCTGTACAGCCAGCCCACTTCTCTCTTATTTAGTAATATCCTTTCAGGAAAAAAAGAGTAAGAGGACTAGAAGGAAGTACTATTACTCACTTGCTCCTTTTTCATTCAGTTCCCTGTAACGGCTCAAGGAAGAAGAAGGCTTGTGTGGGTCCTTTTTTAGCACTCACACAGTGTAGTTTTTGTATTAATTTTTTTTTTAGGCAACTTTGGTTGCTTTTGTTAAAAAATGGACTGTGTTAAAATGCAGGAAGCAGCAGAGTACAACATGAAAAGTAGGTGTCAGCATTTTTGTTTCCAGTTTTTTGTTTGATCAGCAGGCACTGTACGTTCTGGCTGTTTTAAATTTCTCTGACTTTTCTCTTTGATTTACTTCCACTCCTTCTTCTTCTTCTCCTCTTCCTCCTCCTCCCTTCTCTCCTCCAGTGCATCCCATGTGGCAGGGACCCCTCGCGGTACCAGGAGGAGATCGTCAGTCTCCTATCGACATCGTTGTGCGGAAGAGCGTCTTTGACTCGGAGCTGAAGCCTCTGGTCACCGATTACGACCCACAGACCTGCCAACAGATCTGGAACAACGGTTACTCCTTTCTGGTCGAGTATGATGACACTACAGACAAGTCCAGTAAGTACTCTTTCTATATTTATATTGTCTTTAAAAAAAATGTATTTAAATCTACTACTCAATCTTGCCTTTTATTGTGCAGTAGAAATCTAGAAACTAAAAAAAAAAGTATAAGTTCCTCATTATTAACTACTGGATCGGGAGCAAGTCAGTAGTTTCCCTTTAAAAATGAATGGATTTAAAGGAAATCTCAGCAAGAGGAATGTTTTGATCTACACAAGAGGATTATCTTCAACCCCCTTCAAGAGCCCTCTGTCTGTAGGAAAGTCCTGTAATCAATGCTACACTTAAAGCTGCTGATGAAAACCACAACCTTCACGTGGCTCTGATGGCTGTCATGTGACTCGCGTGTCTGTCCTGACCTCAACAGCTACTATGTAGTCTAGTGTCTTTCAAGTCTTTAAAATTTACAAATGTTTTAAAGCTGCAAAATGTAGCCACTTTACAGGTGTCACATGCCCTCAGAGCTTAGTCTGATACAGAGAGAACAAAAACAGGTTTATAACAGTGAAATGCTGAGAACAGTATTTTGTTACGAGTAAAATAAACAAAGAAACAATGGAGTGATCTCGGCTGTGGAGGACAGAACCTGCCAAAATCAAAATAATAAATAAATAAATAAATGACTCGATAAATAAATAAATATGTCCTTAAATGTAGAAAAAATAATATTTAAAATAAATGTAGCCATTAATTAATTGATACAATTTGACAAATTTATATTTCTGTTTTAATTTATTTATCTTTTTATTAATTCCCTTATTTATTTACTCTTCTGTTTTTCCCTTTTATTTATTTATGCATTTATTTTAATTAATTTTTATATTTATTTATTTATTTAGTTATTTAGTTATTTATTTATTTAGTTAGTTAGTTAGTTATTTTTGATTTTGACAGATTCTGTCCTCCATACTAGGCATGACTTCAGGTACTTTATCTAAAGATTCTAGGTCTTCAAATTAATGTTTTTGATTGCAACATCAAGTTGTGCTGCAGTATCTCCTCCTTATCTATCAGTAGTGTTTCTGCCGTTGATTCACAGTTTACAGGCGTAATAAAAAGTCATTGCTGCATAGGTGATTGTTGTCTCTGCTATACAGTATTTCCTGGATGTTTCTAGGTCATTGTCACTGCCTGAACAACCTGTTCCTTAGCAGACGCTCTGTGTGGGCTCATTTCCTCCTTCTGGAGGAGGAAACAAATACTAGACAGAGATATGGTCAGATTCTTTTGGAGGATTGTGAAATCTGGAAAGTCACAGTATGATGCACTGAACTATACGTCCTTGTGCTTTCTGGTGCAGCGCTGAAAGGAGGCCCCCTGCAAGACAAGTTCAGGTTGTGCCAGTTCCACTTCCACTGGGGGGAGAGCAATGCCTGGGGGTCAGAGCACACGGTGGACAGGAGGCTGTTCCCTGCTGAGGTACTGAGCTGTAACATGCATACACTAGACACACAGCAGGTAGTAAGCATGAAGCTTTAATCACTCCTGCAGGGACATTGTGAGGCTGCATATTTCTGTAATATTGCCAAGAACATAAATGAGGTAGAAAAGGAAATATTGTCGTAAAACAAATTGTTTTAAAAAAAACAGACAGGAAGAAAGATACTTCTTTCTCTTTACAATATTATAATAATATCATATACCCGTTGGGCAATGCTTTTATCTGCCTCACAATATTATGAGCATGTACAGGGGTTTTTAAAACGAATATGAATTCAATGGTCTTATTGCTAGGGTTGTCAAAGTTAACATGTTAATGAAAATCTGTTTTAACGCCACTAATTTCTTTAATGCATTAACGTAACTTGGGATTTTAAAAGCTAGAGTGAAGATACTGGTATCATATGAAACTAGAAAACCTAAGGAATCCATTGGTACCAACCATCATACTAGCTTGTCGTGAAGAAGGCTAAAAAACACTCACACACTTTTAGCGAGGAAAAACTTTTCATTTTCAAAGGGGTCCCTTGACCTCTGACCTCCAGATGTGTGAATGTAAATGGGTTCTATGGGTACCCACGAGTCTCCCCTTTACAGACATGCCCACTTTATGATAATCACATGCAGTTTAGGGCAAGTCATAGTCAAGTCAGCACACTGACACACTGACAGCTGTTGTTGCCTGTTGGGCTGCAGTTTGCCATGTTATGATTTGAGTATATTTTTTCTGCTAAATGCAGTACCTGTGAGGATTTCTGGATAATATTTGTCATTGTTTTGTGTTGTTAATTGATTTCCAATAATAAATATATACATACATTTGCATAAAGCAGCATATTTGCCCACTCCCATGTTGATAAGAGTATTAAATACTTGACAAATCTCCCTTTAAGGCACGTTTTGAACAGATAAAAAATATGCGATTAATTTGTGATTAATTGTATTAACTTATTAATTAAATAAAGGAATTGGTTGTTCCTGGTCACATGACATGTGGTGCAGGGTTCTTAAAGTTGAACAATTTTTATCTTGAGGCGAAGCCATTGCAGCCCAAAAAATAGACACTTGAGAACGCTTGAGCGCCACAACAGCGTCTCGCACATTTGCGTGTCTACATTGACACATTGACAATGGATTTGAGCATGCAAAAGATGCAGCATGTACGGCTTAATACAGTCCTATAAAACATCGCCCAAACATCCAGCCGACGCCACTCTGGTACATTCAAAGCATTTTAAGCTTCACTTTTTTGACCTTTATTTTTTTTGTGAGTAGTCCTCTCCCATGGGTTGACCTCTTTGGATAAACATTTGCCATTAAAAAATATGTATCCATATTGCCCACACATATACAAGCAAGGTCACATAGGAACAACATTGTGCTAAACCACACAAGCACCTCATCACATGTAACGGCCGTATCTTGGCATCTTTAGCTTTGTTGTACGCACTACACACTCTCTGCTTTTGCTCTAAAACAAACCTGATGCTCCTGCTGCTGGGTTAATGTAGCATGTTAAGTACAGAGGCGCTGCAGTCACATGCATGGCAGGTATGTGTTTGTGACCATGTGACCAGGCCATTGAATGGAAAAAGTCAGATATGTAGTGCTCAAGAAAGCCGGTAATGAAAAGATAGAGATAGAGAAAGAGAGAGATTAAATTAACAGTTAGTCTGCTGCAATTCATTTCCACCTGACCAAAATGGTCTCTTAAGGGTTAAAAGAAGAAAGGAGACATGGAAGAAAACTAATGTAACACTGCACTGTTTAAACATTGTAAATGTTGACTTACTTTGGAGTCCCATTTACTTTCTATTCACGTGTCCTTCTTGAAACGCCTGGAAAAATACTGAGAGTATTGTATCAATGGCATATTTGGAGTAGAGCATTCTTTATCATGCTATGTCTATATTCTGCTGCTTGTATAGCTGGTATCAGGCATACTGCCAGGGTCTTTGATCCAGCAGTATTTCTCTTTATATCAGTAAAGCCACATTCAAACACAGGCAGTGTATTTGTCTCTCAGCGGGTGGCGCTTTGAAACTGGTACTGTTGTCCAGTCTCACGTATGAACACAGAACATCTATTTTCATGTTGTTCCATGAACTTATGTAACAGGTTCCACTGACTGCATATGCATGTGTGTGTGTCCTCTGCCAAGCCCTTGTTGGTGGTGTTGGGGAAAGTGTCCATGTCGTTGTTGTCATCGCTCAGCAGTCATTGTATGTGTGTGCAGAGGATCAAGTGACAGACCTGGCTGACAACTCTGTCAGGGCTTTCCACAAGCATATGGAGTAGCCAGCCAGTGGAAAAAAGTAGCCAGCTAGCAAAATGTCGGCTGTAAAAGCCTCTTCTGGCACATTTTAATGGCACTATTCCATCATATTCACTGATCTTAATTATTATGTATTCGAGTTTGCCCGCTAGATTGTAAACATGTAGTGAATTATTGTAAGAGAGAATTAGGCTTGTTGTGCGTTTTAGCCCACACAGTCTATGCCAATGATGTCACACTCAGTCATGATAACCAGGACCTCAAAATATTCAGAAGTTTAAAATTCCAAATCTATATTTAAACTGGTCATGCACAGAAAACAGCTGTTTGGGTTATTATTTCCCCTCTACAGTCTTTATCATAATGGGAGGGATATGTAATATTCAAAACCTGCAAATTATTGTATTTATTTTAGGGCTGTCAAAGTTAACGTGATAATAACACGTTAAAGCAATTTCGTTTTTAATTTCTTTAACGCATTAACTCAACTTGCAATTTTTAGTTTGTGGCAACACTTGCATCATATGAAACTAAAAAACCTAAGGAATACATTGGTACGAACTATGTCATACTAGCTTATTACAAAGGAGGATAAATAACGCTCCAAACTTGTGCTAAAGTTTGGCGAGGAATAACGGGCATGGCCATTTTCAAAGGGATCCCTTGACCTCTGACCTCAAGAAATGTAAATGAAAATGGGTTCTATGGGTACCCACGAGTCTCCCCTTTACAGACATGCCCACTTTATAATAATCACATGCAGTTTGGGGCAAGTCATAGTCAAGTCAGCACACTGACACACTGACAGCTGTTGTTGCCTGTTGGGCTGCAGTTTGCCATTTTATGATTTGAGCATATTTTTTATGGTAAGTGCAGTCAGTACCTGTGAGGGTTTCTGGACAATAGTTGTCATTGTTTTGTGTTGTTAATTTATTTCCAATAATAAATATATACATACATTTGCATAAAGCAGCATATTTGCCCAGTCCCATGTTGATAAGAGTATTAAATACTTGACAAATCTCCCTTTAAGGTACATTTTGAACAGATAAAAAATATTCGATTAATTTGCGATTACTTTGGACAACCAATGCAATTATTCGCGATTTATATATTTTAATTGATTAACAGCCCTAAAATGGATATTTTCAGTTTTTAAGCCACAGTTGGCTGGTAGTATGGTGTAGGTGAGTTTGGGTCTGGGTCTACAAGACTAGCGATAAAGGTCAGTTATCACCATGTAAAGCCCCACAAATCATATACAATAGCTATCTGTTTCTTCATCTACAACACTGCCATTCTCCATTTCTTTTTCTTTCTTAGTTAACAATACATTTTATGTCATATACAAGAGACAAAACACATTCAAAATTAGTCAGGCACAAGAATAAACTCTTATTTTGAGGGGTTAAAAAGATCACGGTTGTGGTTTATAATCACTCACATATACACTCACACACAGACTCTTGATATGTTTGTATTCTCAGCTCCACTTGGTCCACTGGAACTCTGACAAGTACAGTTTGTTCGAGGAGGCAGTGATGGAGGACAACGGCCTGGCTGTTATCGGAGTTTTTCTTAAGGTACAACACACACGTATGCACACACACTAACACTTTGAAATGCCTGCAGTAATTACAGAAGAAACAATGATTGATGTACACAGACATGTTTCAGTCTACCTTGTTGCCTTGTTGACACCGAACACATGCATATTCTGCAGATGGTTGACCTGTGTATGTGAGGCAATGCTGTATACGTTACGTGTTATGCGTAAATTTAAACTGTGACTAATCCAGATTAATGTCTAATCCTTGTGTAGGTGGGAAAGAGACACGAGGGGCTGCAGAAACTCGTAGACGCTCTGCCTGCTATCAGACACAAGGTAAATCCACACACACACACACACACACACACACCACATTTTTGTTTATTTAAGATGACATGCCGATCTCTGAAATGTATTCAATAGTCCAGCGACCAAATATATTGACCCTTATAAAATCCATTTAAAATCTGGTACTGAATGGTGAATGGACGCCTCACTAGAAGGTAAATACTGGTGCCCTCTAGTGGTTCAGTAGAGACACTACAGGACTGGTCAGACAGGCTTCTCTCACAAGAATCACAATATTTAGGTACTGATGAGCCTTTTTTCAACAAGTAGTCCCAGGAACTATATTCAGGAACCCAATCTAGAACTAAAGAACCATTTCCACAGCAGGAACTTTAACCTGGAACTCAGAACCTTTTGAGGAACTCATTGCATTTCGACCGCAGGGAATAAATTAACTTCTGGGGACATTTTACGGGACCTTTTTACCCCCCAAAAAGGCCCTGGTCGGGGTGTAGTACTTTCTGAAAGTACCAGAACTTTCGTGGTGGAGTTTGCAGGGATGACCGTCACTGATTGGTGAAACACACACACACAGCACTGCTGCTTCATCTGTACCATAAAACGAGGAAGTACCAATTAGTATTAATTTAGAACCATTTTAGGACGAGGAGAGAGCATTTCTCTTTGTTTGATAACATTAAAAGTAAAGTCACTAGTTCTCCCGTCAGTTTCATTCTCTTTATACATCCATGGTCAGCTCCATCAGGGCCGTTTGAATGGATTTGCTATGAATGTCAGTATATGGGTGCTCTACAGTTGTAGCATCGGCCGATTTGACCACGGAGATGAGAGTAACGGCTGGCTTGACCGCACGTTACCGCAATACGATAGCATTACCTGTCCATGACAGAGTTAGCATGCAGCTTTAGCCGTGATGTCTAGCTAGTTTCCATACTTTACTGTAAGTGTAGTGTTTACCACGTAGGATTTAAAATGTGAGTGTGCAGATCGTATCCATGTAGACCCTGCGCTGTTTTCTATTTCTGCTTATTGTCTTGGTTGATAGATACAGAACAGATATGACGTCACGTTACACAGACTACAACGTTAAAAGCGGTAATTTCCTCCTACCTCCACATAGACTCAAATGAAGCAAATATATAGATTCTGGCCTTAAAAAAACAATTTCAAAATATTAAAAAGAAAATCATGATACATAGGTAAATAAATTTTTTTCCCACCCCTAATTTTGATATATTGGTGGTTGTACATGTTTGAGGTGAATGACTGGAGGTCATAGTTTGCCCTTGTGACTGCTACTACAATGCTTATCGCTAATAACGCCTGATAAGGTTGGTGTTTGTCCAATAAGAGGAAATGCGACAGTTGTATAACACTCATTGTGTAGTACTGATATGGATAATGAATAGATAATGATGGTTGTAGTATTAAGATAATCACTTCAGTCTTCTATCATTATGTTAGTTTGTGCTGTAATGATACTGACGTTTTTCACAGATCGGGATTTTATCACATTTGTTATAATTCCATGAATATTTTAAATATTTTAATAATTGTATAATATTTTAAATATTAGAACCTTTTGTGTGAACAGTGTAACACATTTCAGCTATGATCTTGCTTGTCTGTTGTTCTTTTCCCTGTGTGTCTGTCTCTGTCTGTCCGTAGGGCAGTGTAGTGGAGTTCAACAGGTTCGACCCTGCCTGTCTGTTACCCACCAACACTGACAACTACTGGACCTACCACGGCTCTCTGACAACACCCCCTCTGACAGAGTCCGTCAGCTGGATCATTATGAAGCAGCATATAGAAGTCAGCCATGACCAGGTATGTGTGTGTGTGTGTGTGTGTGTGTGTGTGTCTGTGTGTGTCTGTGTGTGTCTGTGTGTGTCTGTGTCTGTGTGTGTTTTAACCAAATATTTCTTCACATGGATTATAGAGTGCTCAAGGGATTAAGTATCTTTTGTAAGCTAACCAGAAGTTAGCATCGCCCTGGTTCCCTCGACAAAAAGCCATCGGGTTTTGGATTATTGCAGAAAATAAGCTCTGCGGCAAACACACGTTTATGATACTTACATGTTTTGTCCAGCAAGATAATGTTGCTGTGTGTACGCAATTGCCAGAAGTAAAAAGCTAACGTTAGGCTATAAACAAACTACACCACGGTCGCATGAACGTGAGTATACACAACGAGACTGTAAAGGCGGACGAGTCAGTCAGTTTAATAGTCTCATTTAGCCACTTGTTAGCAACCGCTGTTTTTAAGACACATAAAGGCTTCAAAATTCATGAGTGGGATATTTATTGATTTATTTTATATCGTAGAACAAAAATCAAAAATCCTAAATCTTACTGGTTTAATTCATCTTAAAGGTAGGGTCGGTAATCTTGAGTACACTAGATTTAAAAACGTATCCAACTGAAAAACCCAGCCCAGTGTTGCCAACTCTCTTCCTATGATACTAGCTCACAGCACTAGCTCCAAAAGTCCCTAAATCTAGCGAGAAGGTCGCCAAATCGGCAAAAAACCCTGATAAACAAGGAGGACGGCACATGGGTATTCAGCCAGGTATATTTAAATTTACACAGAAACATTAAGGGATTTAAGATGGTACATAAAAAAACACATGAAATCAGAGGAATGCAGCATTCTACTATATTACACACCTGGTTTATTCATCAACCATTTCTTTTAATTCTGTTTAATTCTGTTTGATTTTTTGACAGTTACCTTTAGTCTCGTAAGGTCAGAGCCTGGAAGATGTTCAAATAGGCAGTAAAAAACCCACAATTGGTGTCGTCAAGGTAACGTGATATGTCGCAGCAAAGTGCTGTCCCATTAATATTTAGACCAGTTCAAGCCCTTGCAGCTTCTCACACTCAACCATTTACCAGGTGACATCAGTAAAGTCCCTGAAGGTTCAGGGCTTTATGCCTGAGGCCCGGGACACACAGGGAACATCAGCAGCGCGTGGCGGTTACGAAACCTGTTTTTATTTTGACGCCCATGTTAACAGGTTAAAGCAACCTGTATGAGACGCGCTTGGCTGCATGTCAGCTGCGTCTTATTTTTAACGCGTGCAGTTCACAGCAAAATTAGACAGTGAAAATAATCTTTTGACAGTATATTGTACATCATACCAGCAACATTACTACAGTTTCAATGTCTGTATCTGTAGAATATGTCACACACATGAAAAAGAGTACAGATTTATTTTTAACTCAACACTTCCTGCTTCTGTTTCAAAATAAAAGCCCTCAAGCATTTTTTTCTGTGGACAGAATTCCTTCATTTGTTAACAGGAGGCTTTTATTCTGAAATATTTTGTAGAAAATACAGTGACTTGCAGGAATCCATGAATGAATAAAGTACTGGCTTTTAATTGTGGATTACTATTATTATTTACAAATGAGCACACACTTCTTAACCTTTTTTCTATCTAAAATAAATATAAATGACAGTTATAATGAAATTAAATGGTCATTATGAAAGGCAAACTCAATGTAGAAAGAAACGGCTGGCAGCAGCAGCGGTGTGAACACCACATGCGTGAGAGACGCAGCAGGGGTTTGGGGGGACATTGAGATTGGGCCCAGATGTTGTTCTGCTGCCTCCAAGTGGCCCAAAAAATTAGTTAATGCAGCTTTAAGCTGAGCTGAACTCACCAAACACTAGAGGGCTCCTGTTGTCTTTAAATTAAAAGTCAGCCTGTTTCTAAGTGTTTCTTTCAGTAGCAATTATGCTTTCAAGGTGACATAGTTCCGTGGTGATCCTTTTCAGTAGAACGGCCAAATTGCAACAATCCTAATTATGTTGGGGTGTGTCCAACTATTTGAACAATGAAGGACGTCACGCTGAGCCGAACCAACCTGCATGGCAGCTTTTTGTGCCTCTATTAGTATTACACAGAGGAACAAGTGAAGAAGTGAACAAGCCTCTGTGTGTTTTAGATAAGCCTGTTTAAGACTCTTTTTCCTGACTGTCTCCTTTGCCCCCTTTAGCTGGCGGTCTTCCGGAGCCTTCTTTTCACCTCAGCTGAGGAGGAGGTACAGAAGGGCATGGTGAACAACTTCCGGGTGCAGCAATCTCTCTGCGGGCGCACCGTCCGCTCTTCCTTCACTCCTTTCCTAAAGGAGCCGGCGCCGTCGGCCGAAGACGACAAGCACACCCACTGATGCTGCTGGACCCTGTACACACAGTAACACACACACACACACCATGACCACAGTTACACACAGTGACCATACCAAAAGTACCTTTATCCTTCGGACGTTTTACTCTGTCACAACAAAATCATCACATCACAAAAAAATCATTTTTAAGTAAGTTTCCTCAGAGGATCTTCAGTTATACTTATTGCTGTTTTTCTTTCATGGGGTGAACAGAATTAATTTATTTTTTATTATTACAAACCATAACCCGTTTTACATGGAGGACATAGGGATACTTCTGTTTCTGGGTAGTTGAGATTTTAATTTTCTTTGGATTTTTCAGATTTTGAGTGTTGCAGACCAATAACCAACAATGGGTGGTTGCTGTGTGGGGATTATATAGTTTTAGTAACATTATTAACTGGAATTGTATTTATTGTACATTTACAGTTCATTCAGTTACTGTTCATGGGGTTTCTACCTGCAGCTCAGTGCAGAGAACTGCTGAGCTGAGGTAAAAACTCAACAGCACCGTGTGCTGGCCACAGTCGGTACTACAGCAGTCTGCCTGTCTGGTGTTTTTATCCATATAAGGAGGCAGCTGCTAGTTTACAACAGAAAGCCCAGGAGATTTTAACTGACTGTATATACATATCTATATACATACACACAATACATTATATATCATATATCTAATATCATCAAGGGCTTTTTTTTAATCCTGTATGGTGGGTTGCTGGGTTTATCAATGATTTTGTCATTAATGTGATTAGAATCTATGTTTTCTTAATCTGTTACAAAGAGATTATACTGTATACAGTATATCTGACATTCAGAGGAGTTTTAAAGGAACTCCAGGGAGCCTTGAGTCTTCTACTCAGAACTGTTAACATGTTACTAATACACACAAACATGCAACGTGACTGTAGCACACACATGCATTTTAAGAATATTCTCATTGAAAGAAGCAGGACTCTCTTTTTGACCGTAGTTTCAAACACCATAACCACAGTGCCTTAAATATTCTCTGAGTGAAAGTTTGAGTCAGACCGACACAAACGTCTGAAACGAGTCACAAACACACGTTTGACCGTGAAAAGTATCCTCCGTTCTGCAACTGTTCCCATAAGCTGTGGTTCAAGTACAGGGGTTGGTGGTTGCCCACGGTAACAGTCAAGGCTCAGCTGACACGTACTATTAGGGGTGGGGAAAAAATTGATTAATTGATTCGCCTTTGTATCGCAATTTTTATTTTTACTTTATTTTTTTAATGCCAGAATCAATACATTTGCTTCATTTGAGTCTATGCGGAGGTAGAAGGAAGTTACCGCTTTTATTGTTGTAGTCAGAGTAACGTGACTCCATGTCCGTTTCAAACAAAACCAATACAAAACGAAACGACTAACGGCAGAGGGTCTGCTTGGATACGACCTGCACCCTCACATTTTTAATCCTACGTGGTAAACACTACACACACAGTAAAGTATGGAAACACTTTGGGTTTCACACATTGCCAGTAAAAGCAGAGCTAGACATCACGGCTAAAGCTGCATGCTAACTCTGTCATGAACAGGAAATGTTATCGTATTACGGTAACATGTGGTCAAGCCAGCCGTCACTCTCATCTCCGTGGTCAAATCGGCTGACGTTACAACTGTAGAGCACCCACATACTGACATTAATGTAAAATGTATTCAAACGGCCTCGATGGAGCTGATCATGGATGTATAAAGAGAACGGAGCTGACGGGAGAGCTAGCGACAGACTTGGCTAAGTTAGCGGAAGTATACACACGTAACTATGTCTGGTTATAAAAGATAAGGTGTTAACAAAAGGAACTGTATATACAAAATACTGTACATATATGGAGATAAGATTAATTGGATTAGATTCATATTCCCAACAATGCCTGATATATTTGACTTCAAGACATCTCTGACTACACACATGAAGCAAAATCAAACATTTTTACTGTTTCAATTTAGATATTTTCCAAAGTAAAAGTCCCTATAAGTGTATGATTCAACTTTTTCCCCATGGTCTACGGTTAAAAAAAGTTAACAAAAATTGCAATAAATCGTAAAATTAAATTGCAATACGTAAAAATCGCAATACATATCGCATCGTCACCCAAGTATGGTGATAGTATCGAATGGGGAGATAGGCGTATCATCCTACCCCTCTTACTATGATCCTCACCTCATTTATCTCTTTGAATGAAAGTCTGAGTCAGCAGAGCTTCCACAACATACCGCTGTAGTTCAGTTGAGTTCAGGAACATAGTAGAGGAATTCGGTAAATCCGGTAAGTGACTAGACTTTCAGGTTGACTGATTGATTGAAATCTATATCTGGAGGGAACTGCTGTGTTCATTAGTCTGTCCGGTTTAGTTTTTAGTTTTCTGTTGTCTCACATTTGTCTTTTAATGTTTGTGGCTGACGCTGAGATAAATCAAAGTAACATGACAAGACAAATCAAGTTTTACTGGTTTGGGAAAGGGCTTAAACAGTTACAAATATTGTACTGTAATGTAGAATCTCTGAACTAAACTACTACTGCTGTACATTTTTAAACAAATTAAATCATTTCATCACACGAAGGATACTACCATGAATAGCTGTGGCAGGCTCATATGATATTATGGACTTTCTTATTGAGCTGGATTGACAGATGACACTGTGGGACCAACTGCAACAGCCTTGTGATGCATCACCTCGCCAGTCTAGCTAGTTTCTAAAAATATATTTATATTGACGTCATGACTGGGCTAGCCTCATTTCCACTAGCTTCTGTAACATCGATGCAGTCTCTCATTCAGGATTTCTTTCCATATTCTGAGTCAAGTTGTCATCCTCTACAGCAGCTGCTATTAGAAACTGAAGCCTTTGTGATTTTAATAAAGCTAAACAACTTTGTTAGCACAGAAGAAACTACAACTCCCAAGAAAATTTAAAAGCACAGCAGCGCAAGTCCTTACGTCGTCGTAAGTAAACTTGGTTTCATCCATCTTAAAACTTTCTACTAAAGTCCTTTTTCCCCAATTTGCTAGCTGTAATCTCTGCTGTCTTGTACTACAGCATTCACCCCTCTTCACTCTTATTACAGATATGTCTGAGCTACAGGCTTATGGCCACTATAAACAAGAGATCATTAACAGTGATATTAGGTTCTGCTTTCAATGCGGCTCTATTTGATGTACCCTATCCAGAGCTTCAGCAGCTCTACACCAAGATAAATCAAGCACTCCTCTGTGTGTTTCCACAAGCTCATGCAACCTTGCATCATATAAAGAAGTCTGGCAGTGCGGTTGCTTTGGCTCACGTCCAGTAGTTGCGGTGCGCTGGATGAGTTTTACTATGCAGCACTATAAGAAAGAGAGGGAGAGATTTGAGGGTAAGACGGGGAAGAGATAAAAAGCTAGGAGGAAGGAGAATGAAAGTTCTGATTCGGAAATTGTCTGTTTAGTTTCTCAGACATGTCTGATTTCACATCTTTTACTTTAGGACAGGAAACTATAATTGCACTACGAAGCAGAAAAGCACATGTATCTGGCTACTTCTAAGATGAATCATATGTGAGTGTTTCCTCGTTGAGGCAGGGGTGAGAGGTCACGGCTGTCTATATAATCCCAGAGGAACAATGCAACTGTCCAAACTGCCCCTACACCTCTTTAGAAATAGCCGTTCCTCCCCTCCTGCACGGACACTTACATGATTCATACACACCCTGCTCCATCTCCCCAGCAGCTCCCAGCATGACGCCACATTCTGAATAGACCAACTTAATATGTATTGAAAAGATGCAACGCCGTGCGAAGACGCGCTCTGAGCGACGTTAACTCGTCGTGACGGCTGCGGATTTGCTAGACAGGCCCTGAGGGAGTGTACTTGGTTGGAAGTTGATGTGCTATACTGCTTTTGGGAATGTTGCCCGGTTGCTTTTTCTTTTCTTTGCAGATGATGCAATACAGAATCTATGTTCAATGTATTCTACTAACATGGAGACAAGGGACCCAGTACTGCCTTCATCTTGTACAACTGTATTTTATTGATGTATTTGAATTGTTCACCATGATCTGCCTTCATGTTTCATGGCATTTTACTCATGTTAATTTACTTTTTTATGCCTTTTCTTTTTTCTTTTCTTTTCTTTTTAAAGAAACTGAATGCAATGAATATCAATATATTCCTATACAATTGTTCAATCTGTGGAAACTGTTTGTCTAGGTTGCCTTTTCTGTCAAAGCGGGAGTCAGTGACATGGCATCAGAATCAATTTAAGATGATTTGTTCAAAGATGTGGTGTTTTTTGCATCACAGTTACGTCTTCGGGAGTTTAAAATCTCCCTTTTGTTGTCTTCTCCTGACTTGTATCACTGTCTGACTTTCTAAACAAAAGTATTAGGTAACACTTTAAAATAATCATCATTTATAAATGGTAAATTCATAGCTAATTAAACTGAATTAATAGTTATTTTACTGTTAACAAACAAGTAAGGGTTTATAAATAATATCTTAATCATTAACAAATACTTATTAAACATTATTAATTATCATTTTGTTGTTTGTTAACAGTAAAATAACTTTTAACTGGGTTTAATTAACTATCAATTTACCATTTATAAATGATGCTTATCATAAAGTGTTACCAATTATTACAGAATGCCGTCATCGTGATGTGTTTCCCTCATGATGTTTTACACCCTTGTGCATCTTTCCATGCATTCTGTAGCGCAGAATAATGTTTTAGCAGGTGTATGCTGTATGCACTACATATTTTAGCTGTTTGTTAGTCCAGTGGGCAGCCGACATTCCTGCCCTGCAGGGCTTCATCAGGCCCCTCTCCCCTCCCAGCATGCTTTGCTCCACCTGGATGGCTCCTCATAGGACCCAGTCCAGCTGAGCAACCAGGATGTGTTTTGCTCTCAGAGACCCCTGCTCCTCAGGGGTAGGGAGAGTGGGGTGGTGAGGGATGGGGTGTTGAAAACCACCAAAAGGTGTCACATCATGACATAAATGTAAAGATGATTTTAAAGATTGATCTATTGATAGATGATGTATAACAATAAAGTAATGTGTGATGTAAAAAGGACGTATATCTCTGTGTGTTTTTGTATTTGTGTTCTCACGGTTGTGTCTATAAGGTAACCTGCAAATCGCGAAATCTGATCTAAGATCTGCAAAAACTTGCAAAGACTCTTGCGAGACTCGCTGCCCAACGACCTATTTCGACTAACCTTAAGTATTCAAGGTCAATGCCTAATCTTAACTATTCAAGGTCAATGCCTAATCTTAACTATTCAAGATCAATGCCTCACCTTAACTATTCAAGATCAATGCCTCACCTTAAAGTATTCAATATCAATGTCTAACCTTTACTATTCAAGGTCAATGTCTAACCTTAACTATTCAAGGTCAATGCCTAACCTTTACTATTCAAGGTCAATGCCTAACCTTTACTATTGAAGATCAATGCCTAACCTTTACTATTCAAGGTCAATGCCTCACCTTTACTATTGAAGATCAATGTATAACCTTTACTATTCAAGGTCAATGCCTCACCTTAACTATTCCCCAATTTGCTGTTTCCCGTCTAGACATAACCTGTCCCTATGACGGGAGCAGAAATGAAGTGGTGAGTGCTTTGCTGTGCATTGTGACGCATTTTAACTTAAACTTGCAACCAAACCTGAAACGCTAGACCATACCAAACCGAAGTCTGAAGCCTTCAAAGGTGCTGCTCTACAAACTGTCTTTCTAAGAAATGCATACGTCCCCATTGTTCCCGCTGCAGACCCACCTGAAACCAATTCCTCTCTGAGCAGGAACAAGTTTGAAAATAAAAACTGTTGACCACTGCCTCTCCGTCTCACCCCCACCCTATCCCCACCGATACCTTTGAAGCCCCCTGACACAGAGAGGGGATGTTTGGTGGTGGCCCCCACCCAGGCGCCTGGGGTCCTGAGGGTGGGTTGTTTACACTCTTTTTATGCGCTGTTACCATGGCCCGGTGTGATTTTGGTCTCCACCTGATTCAAACCAAAGAGTTGGCGATTGAAGCCGACCTCTGGGGGTGTTTATTGTGCTTGGCTGCGGGGGACGGGGGCCTGAGCGTACAGGGACGCACCGGTCTCTACTGGGCTTCCCCTGATTGTATGAATGGACAGACTGACTGGAGTCCCAGAAGCTTTGAACTGTACAATGTGTGCGACTCTAAGCATGCATGTGTATCTTTGTAGGGAGAACATTTTATAACCGCTGAATGAACTGGGACTTACACATACAATGTGGATTTTTTTTGTATGTGATCTAAAATCGTATTAGAGAGAACAGAAACAGCTTTGGTGTTCTGAAATTTGGTCCTCTTTGTATAGGAAATTTTATTTGGGCAAAAACTGATTATAGAGAAACATCAGTGAACATGTTAATCTTCAAACCTATTGTTTATTGGCTATATTTTTTGATGGGAGATTCACCTATCAGCATGTATTCAAGTATGCTTATCTGTGTGCAAGCATGTGCATGAAAAAGCTCTGTGTGTGCCAGCATCATTGTGAAATCACTGTCATGTTTGTTATAGTTACCAAACACACTGAGACTACACTGCAGATGATTAGTAGCCATTATGGTGCATGCTGCAATACTGTGTTTGCCAAAATTAAGACCATATTTCACACACATGTTGCTTTATGACATAAGATAGACGTTTCTTCTTCAAGCTTTATTCTGTTTCCTCTTCATATTTTTCACTCCTATCTACAGGTGTGAAAAACTCCATTTCCAACAGTGCTGCAGATAGTGGGTATCTGTTTTGTGTGGTAAAAAAATCCTGCAGGTTTCCCACAAAGTGCGACCCACTGGCACACAGACTGACTGTTGTCAGTCAGTACTGGTCCTCTATGGTTCTAATGTCACATGATGAATGTAACAATGACTCATGACTTTAAAATCCTTCTCGTGGGATCTTTCACAAGAGCGTAGCGTAGCAGATATGAGAAGGAACTTTACTTGCACTCATGGGAAAGGTTGGGAAACAAAGCTGTGAATCTGTGGTGTGGGTGTGGGAGAGGGGAGAGGCTGTGTGTGGGAGAGGCTGCCAGGACATCACTGTCCTGGCAGCTGTAGTAACGCCCACTGTTTACAGCTTCTCTCCCAGGGAATCTGCATGTAGGCTGACTACTGAATCATCACATACACAAACATACTGTATACAAACAATCTATCCACCCAACACACTTGGGAGTAGCGCAAGGACTTTTTAGTGTCACTTAACATCTTTGCTGATGTTTTTGGAAAGCCAGAGAGTAGAGCATGGTTAGAAACAGTAGCATTTAATACACTTGCCACAGTGTCTGCACTTGCTAGGAATAAAACCTTTGCTTTTTAAGTGCACCTTTAGCTAATGGGAGAAGTAGGGAAAGTAAAGAAGTAGGGTCATTTTCTCATAGACTTTTACGTAACCAGACTTCTTTTTGCAACCAGAGGAGTCGCCCCCTGCTAGCTATTAGAAAGAATAGAAGTTTAAGGCATTTCAGCTTCACCTTTCAGACCTGGAGGTAGCTCACTGGTGATAATATGTCAGTGCCCCAAAGTGGCCAAAAAATCAATTCATGTAAAGTGGGTATAATTTGGAGGCAGTTGCGACCATGAAACTAAATAAGCAAAACATGACTGTTGAAGCTAGAAAAGCTAACTTTCTGCCTATTTATTAGTTTTTTTATCCCCTTTTAAAAGTATTGAGAATGATATTGGGTTTATCAGCTTTTTACTTTATTTTTATTTATTTGGAGAATCTTTTACTCCAGTATACAGAGTTTTTCTTCCAAAAACAGCTAAACAGGGGCACCCTGGTTGCCTAGGGGTTAAAGCGCCAACCATGGACTGCAACTTCCAGGCTGGAGGCCTTAATATGCTGCATGTCAGTCCCCATCTCTCTCTGCTCTCATTTCCTGTCATCTCTCTAAAAAAGCCTCCAAATGGCTGAACGGTGCATTTATTCAAGCCAGTTATAAGTCCAACTCCATCAAACTTTTGCCAAACCGTATTTCTTATTGTCATTTAATAAAAATAGTCCAAGTTATTATTACAGTTTGAACTATGGGCAGAGTTACTACTAACGGTGCATCCTGTATGACTCTTATGTTGTGAAATATAATGCAGCCTGTACGGACATGATATTGTGAAATGAGGTACGCTCACAAATGCATTCAAGCAAACCAGTTTAGACGCAGTAATAAAGTAAAAACATGGATCACATGGGATGGAAGTCCTTTGTTTGAAATATCTGAAGCACCAAACAAATGCCGTACATCAGAGAGGCTGAAGAGCACAGAGATGAGTAGAACAGGAGGAAGAGCAGCTGGCTTGGAGTTCAGAAGGAAAAAGGGCCTCTCGTATGTTCCTGTTTATATCTCGGCCTGTATGGAGAACTGGAGGGGTGCTTGGGTTGTTGATCTAAAACGATTCCCCTCAAACAGAGAACAGAAGGGCGGCAGGAAGACGAGTTCTCTAATTAGAACCCGTCTTCATCTACTTCTTTTCATCTCTGTGCTTCACTGATGGCCAGTGAACAAGGTCACTATGGTGCACACTAAAAGGTACGCTTGTATGTCAATGGACATTCATTTTTAGATATCGCATAGGCTACTCATGAAATACTATAAGACCTGTTAACTTGTTTGATAGTCAGCCATGAAGGTTTATTCCAAATAATGTAGGTCTATACAGCCAACTCACTTACCTCTTGTGGTATCTAGCCACCCGATTAGACTGTTATCAGGCCATTAAATAGACGTTATCAGTCACTGTAAGTACCATAGATGTGGGTCATTAGGGGCCTACTAGATTGTAAAAGTGAAAGTGAATCTTAAAATACACGTTCTTACACGTAAAACTGAATGAAATGTTACATTTTTAACACAAACAAAAAGGCTTCTTTAGGTTTAGGCAACAAAACTACTTAGGTAAGTTTAAAATAACTTTAAAAAAAACTACATCTCAGAAGTGAAACTTCACAATTTAACACAAAGACAACTACATGTTATTGTTTTTGCACAGGATACTACAACACAGTATTAGCACCACATTGAGGGAAAAAAAATCTGAGATCTTGAAAATAAAGTCATAATAATATGATAATAAAGTCAGAGGTTTACGAGAAAACATTTCGTAATATTATGAGAATAAAGTCCTTATATTATGAGAATAAAGTCATAACTTTATGAGATAAAAAGTCCTAACTTTACGAGAAAGGTTTTTTTTATATTACGAGAATAAAAGTAATTTCCTCCTCCACAAAAGAGTTTCCCCCAGGTCCGTGTGGTTCTTTCTTCGGAATGAACGCAGTTTCTTTTACAATCTTTTCAAGGTCCTGATACTGATGATAATGTGGTGCTGATGTGCCAAAAGTATTCCGTTATTTGTGAAACCTAAACTAAAGTATAACTTCACAAGATGCTCCACGTTCCTCATTTTCACACAGGCACGCTGCTCTATTTCCCCTCCAAAATAACATGTAAAATTACTACTTTATAATATTATGACTTTATTCTCATAAAATTACAACTTTTTTTCTTGTAAACCTATGACTTTATTCTCGAAATCTCAGATTCATTTGTTTAGAATACAAACCCCGGTCTCCTGGGTGAAAACCCTGAGTTTTGTGTCCCTTCCATCATCCCTGACCTCTACCCTTTATGGATTTCCACACTGTTTATACTACAGCGCCTGACTTCCGCTTCTATTCCTGTCATAATTACTACAGTCACTAGAGGTCGCTGTCGTCTTCTTTTATACCTGCTTTCGGTGATCTACCATGTAAATAGATGCTAAAACCAAATATTGGGCATAGTAGGCCCCTATTGACCCACATCTATGGTTAAAAAAGGCTCAGTAATTTCCTAAAACAGCTGGGCACTATAATGTTATGCAAACGTCACCCAAACAAGTGTAAATGGTACATTTGTTGGGGACTATTTTCAGCTGCGGATTAATACACATTTGGTGCTATTGTGAGGATTTACAGCAGCAGGATGATGTTATTTGGACAAAAATTGAGCTCTGAGCCACAGAGGAATACGATAAATCCGGCTTTGACTATACACAGACGATATCTGTTAGTTGGGTCAACTCATTGCTGTTTTTTTTTTAATGGGGTTTGTGACCAAAAGAAAACATTTATTCCCATGTCTCTTGGGGGTCTATGGGAGCTGTTGCACGGGTTTACAAAGACAGACAGACACAGTTAGATGCGCCAGGGATGGCAGACATGGATTAAGGTATAATTATGTCTCTTGATCTGTGGCTTGAAGGTCCTGCATTGTTCAGGCTTTGTGTAGACGGACAGAGACAATATCAGGACGCTCCTTCAGGCTGGATTTGGCCAATAAACGCTGATCTTGTCCACCTAGTCTAAACAAAGGAAATTGTCTGTCTGTGGTTTGTGTGTGTGTGTGTGTGTGTGTGTGTGTGTGTGTGTGTGTGTGTATCAGAAGTACTAAGAACACAGCTCAGACTTGTGTGTTTGTCTCACAGGGGGGCTTTCATATTCTCTACAGAGGTATGAGACTATTCATGTTCATATAAAGTCAAATATGCTTTTTTTGTGTGTCTCACCGTGATGTGAGACAGGGACGATACAACTTGTACTTTAGTAGTTTTAACCACAATGTGGCCCATGGTGGTTAGCTGAGGTTTAGTGTGTTGGTAAGCTTGTGGGACTGGCTCAGAGATGGTTTGAGAGGCAGCTGTCAGACTCAAATTGCAGCGATTGCATTTTCTGGTGTATGCCTGTCCCTTTAAACTCACCCAGAAGAACATGGATTGGCAACACTACCATGTCTGAAATCTAAAACTCTGGCGCCAAAAGCAAAGCCACGTTCCAACCATGCACGCAACACCTCGCCCTATAATCTGCCACTCCTGTCCCTGAAGCCTCCTTCTCTGTTGTCTAATTACAAATTGAATGGGCGTAGTTGGTTAAGCAGCATTTACGAACATTGTTGTGTGGTTACATGGGACCTGGGATCGGTGTCATTGTCACGTACAAACTGACCTGCTTCTCGACTTGTATTGTGTTTCTTTAATCAAACATGATCACACTGCTTTGTTGCCTATTAAAACCCTGAAGGACAGTTTTAACAGGAAGTCTAACCTGAAATCCACTGTACAAGAAAGTCTCTACAAATGAATATACAGTGGGCAACTCTAGGATCCGAGAAGTGAAGCTAATTATTTTTATTATAATGTGAAAGTGCCTTAAACTTGCATTCTTTCTAACAGCCAGCAGGGGGCGACTCCTCTTGTTGCAAAAAGAAGTCTGATTGTATAGAAGTCTGTGAGAAAATGACCCTACTTCTCACTTGATTTATTACTTCAGTAAACATGAGTTTATGGTCTCAATCGCTAGTTTCAAGTCTTCTTCAATACAGCATGATGTTCATTTAGTAAATGATGGTCCCATTTAGAGTCAAATAGACCATACAGCAGGGTATGCTTTAAGGCGTGGCTACATTGTGATTGACAGGTTGCTACCACGACGTTGTCCAATCTGGGAGTTGTCTGTGTTTTTGTCCTAAAACTTTAACCCTTTCACAGTGTGTTTTCAGTTCATGAAATTAATTGGAACATTTTGGTCACCTAAAAATGTCTTATTCAGCGTTCGGTTGCAAAAAAACAAGATGGCGACGGCCAAAATGCCGAACACAAGTCCTCAAAACAGCAGTCCACAAACCAATGGGTGACATCACGGTGACTACGTCCACTTCTCTCTACAATCTACGGAATTATATGAAAATTATTTCTATGTATGATGAAAGGGAAGACATTACAGGGAAAATCCAGAAATATACATAAAAAGGCATACGTACAAGAATGAAAGTATAAAGATGAACTCTGTTTCTTCTCTCGCTGCACATTTCTATTGTTTTTTAATTGTGTTTGCAGAATCTCTGGATTTAGGGGGGAACTTCCCTTTAAATTATATGAATTGATGATGATGATCACTTGTATGTGTTTTGTGTACTTGGTATACTTTCTTAATGCGGGTGATACGATCACCTCACAGCAACAGGGTCCTGGGATTGTATCTGAGGGGCGGTTGGGGCTTTTCTGTGTGAAGTTTGCATTTTCTCCTTGTCATACCTATAAGCTACGGAAGATGGAACCTGCCAAAATCAAAAATAAATTAACAAATTAATAAATGACTCGATAAATTGATTAATAAATGTCATTAAATGTACCATAAATAACATAGAAAATAAATGTAGCCATTAATTAATAGATAAAATGTGACATTAATTGATATTTTTGTTTAAATTTGCTTCTTTATTTATTTATCTTTGTATTAATGCCCTTATTTATTTAGAGTTCTGCTAAATTTCCCCTTCTATTTAGTCATGTATTTATTTTTATGATTTTTTTGTTCATTTTTTTAATTTATTTTTGCATTTATGTTTTATTCATTTTATATTTATTTTTAAATGTGTGTTTTTATTTATATGTTTATTTATTATTTTTTTAGCATGATTTTCCATTTGCATTTCACCCTTTATTTATTTCCCCAAACTTATTTATTTCTGTATTTTTTTCTTTTCTACATTTCTTTATGCATTTCTGCCTCATTATGCAAATGAGGGTGCTGCTTAATAAATACATATATTTTAAAATCAATGAAAATAAATACACAAATAAATAAAAGGGAAAATTAAACAGAAGAGTAAATACATATGGGAATTATACAAAGATAAACAAATAAAGAAGCTAATAAAAACAGAAATATCGATTTATGTTTATTATATTAGTTTTGCTACATTTAATGACATATTTATTTATTTATTTAGCATGTCTTTTTTTTGGCAGGTTTTGTCCTCCATACTAACTTAGCCAATGCAGAAATATGCTTCAGTCTCCTGTAACCCTGAATATAAGTGACTTAGAAAAACAGCTGGAAGTATTTTTCTTAGTGTTTTATCTTGTGTGTGTTTTCTCCTTAGGGGACACCACAGAACTAGTTTGGCAGTTAAACATGCACATGAATTACACGTGACATTGGTGACATATTGAAGGCAACAGCCAGGTGACTGGGTGACGACAACTCTTAAAACTATTGGGAACAAATTCCCTTGCTAAAAAAGGTCTGCTAAATAAATACTAGAATGACTATAATGATAGGCTGGTATTTCAGGATGGACAGGAAGGCACTCCAAAATACTGAAACAAGTGGCAACGAGGAAGGAAATATATTAAAAAGCCTTTATTGTAGTGACTAAATCATTAAAAAGCCAATATGTTTCGACCACTGTAGGTCTTCGTCAGGGCTTAAAAACAAACAGACAAAGCAGATGTGGTCTCACCTATATGGTATCAACAACCAATGGGAGGCAATCACATGATCACCATAGTATTACAAAATATTACAAAAATAACACAGAAACAACTAATTTATGTCCATCATCAATAAAACTACTACTACTTTTCAACGCAGGCTGCAAAGCAAACAGATATTTATTGACTCTTCTGTTTAATTTTCCCTTTTATTTATTTATGTATTTATTTTTTATTGATTTTAAAATATATGTATTTATTAAGCAGCCCCCTCATTTGCATAATGAGGCAGAAATGCATAAAGAAATATATAAAGAAAATAATACAGAAATAAATACGTTGGGTAAATACATAAGGGGTTAAATGCAAATGGAAAATGATGCAAAAATAAATGAATAAATAAATAAAAACATACATTTAAAAATAAATATAAAATAAATAAAACAGAAATGCAAAAATAAATAATTAAAAATTTCTAAAAATAAATACATGACTAAATAAAAGGGGAAATTAAACAAAAGTCTAAATAAATAAGGGAATTAATATAAAGATAAATAAATAAAGAAGCAAATTTAAACAGAAATATCAATTAATGTCACATTTTATCGATTAATTAAAAAAGAAAAATACACATAAATATTTCTTATTCCCAGAAAGCATGTAAAGTCTATATCCTATATGCTGGTATTGCACTTTCAACATTTGCCTATCCAACCCACTTTCAATCCAGGAAAGATGCAAAAATGGCTGCTGTAGACATAAAGTTTCCATAAAGTGGTGACCCCCTGTATTTCCCTCGTGACTCTGGGCTGTAAGAACATTAGCATTAAAGAGGATGTGCCAGATCTGTAAATGACATGTTCTGGATTCCCGTTCTTGAGGGGTGCCAACCACATCAATGGTGTCAACTCCCCTCAGGCTATTTTCAGTCTCTCTATGAGATTACAACCATAAAACCAGTCCAGCTGGTTAGGGTGCCTGGCTAGGGGGAAAGAAATGGATTGATTCCATGTTGTTGAGTCATTCTTGCTCCTGTGCTGTATTGTTACTACTTGTTATTGTTATGTAGAGATGATGTCATGTAGACTTGACTGGGGTCCCTCATGTGGGGCCATCTCAAACCCAGATCTCTGGGAGGTGCAGGGTGAGGTATAGAGAGGTGTAGTACCACCTAATTGATATTTCAGTTTAAATTTTCTTCTTTATTTATTTATCTTGGTATTAATTCCCTTATTATTATTATTATTTTATTTATTTATTTTTGCATTTATGTTTTATTTATTTTATTTTTTTAAATGTATGTTTTTATTTATATGTTTATTCATTTATTTTTGAATGATTTTCCATTTGCATTTCACCCCTTATTTATTTACCCAAACTTATTTATTTATGTATTCTTTTCTTTATACATTTCTTTAGATTTCTTTACACATTTCTATATGCATTTCTTTATACATTCCGATATAAATTTCTTTATGCTTTTCTTTATGCATTTCTTTATACATTTCTTTATGCATTTCTTTATACATTTTTTTATACATTTCTTTATGCATTTCTTTATGCATTTCTTTATATATTTCTTTATACATTTCTTTATACATTTCTTTATGCATTTCTTTATACATTTCTTTATACATTTCTTTATGCATTTCTTTATACATTTCTTTATGCATTTCTTTATGCGATCCTTTATGCATTTCTTTATACATTTCTTTATACATTTCTTTATACATTTCTGCCCTCATTATGCAAATGAGGGGGCTGCTGCTTAATCTATAAGAATAAAGCCACTAGAGGGCGGAAAACCACAGGAGAAGTGCTGCAGGTTTCGGTGAGGATGAAGGAGACGCCGGGACTAGAAAGCAAAGCAGAGCAAAGCCGAGCAGGGGCTGGCCTTGACGGAGGAGGGACATCATGATGATGACAGTCTCTCTGTAGACGCGCGTAGAGGAGACATAACGAGAGAAAGCACGCTGCTCTGACTACACACAGACTCTCCTCGTGGCTGCTGAGCCCGGCCGGCATCAGACCACCAACACACAGAGAGAGGAAAGAGAAGAGATCGGCGAGTAGGCAAAGCGGGAAGAAGAGGAAGAAGAGGAAGAAAAGAGGAAACTCGACGATGTCAGGGTTGAAGAAGAGAAACTCTAACTCCTCGGCAGACAGAGATGAGGACAAGCAGGTCACCGAGAAGATGCTGTCCGGTAACCAGGGTGGAGCAGCACCGGACCCTAGCAGCGAGGCAGGAGCAGCAGGAGGAGGAGAGGAAGAAGGGGTCATTCTCAAGAGGACCATCACCCTGATGAACGGCGTGGCCATCATCGTGGGCACCATCATCGGCTCGGGCATCTTCATCACCCCGACCGGCGTGGTGAAGGAGGCCGGCTCGGTGGGTCTGTCCCTGGTGGTGTGGTCGGTGTGCGGCGTGTTCTCCACGGTGGGAGCCCTCTGCTACGCGGAGCTGGGCACCACCATCACCAAGTCCGGAGGGGACTACGCCTACATCCTGGAGGTGTACGGCTCTCTGCCGGCCTTCCTCAAGCTGTGGATCGAGCTGCTCATCATCCGGCCGTCCTCGCAGTACATCGTCGCCTACGTGTTCGCCACTTACCTCCTGAAGCCGCTGTTTCCTGTCTGCCCGGTGCCGGAGAACGGGGCCAAGCTGGTGGCCTGCCTCTGCATCCGTGAGTAGTACTCGTTATAGAGCCGAGCCGTGAGAGACAGGGGTGATGCAACTTTAGGTGTTTGTTGTTGAGTTGTTTGTGAGTTGTGCCAGCGGCAGGAATGTGAAAGTTACACTTCCTGTGTGTGTGTTAGTGCGGACAGACAGGAGAGACTCACCTCACACACAGTTTACATCAGTGCGACAACCTACTGCCCACGTGTGATGCCTACATTTACTTATATACCATCATCCACAGTGATGGAAACTGCACGCGTTATTACATCAGCGCTGAAGATGCTCGCGTGCATCACTGGCCAATTGTCTTAAAAGTGACACCCATTAGGAGCAATTTATGGTAATTTAATTTACTTACACACATTCCTATTTACTTATTTATTTATGTTTAATTTTCTCCTTTTATAATAATTATTTTGTTTATTTGTCTGTGACTTTACAAACTGAGAAACAACGATTTTAAGCTTGGAGGTTTAAATATATGGAGGACACAACCTGCCAAAATAAAAATAAATAAATAAATGAATATCATTAAATGTAGCAAAAATAAGATAAAAATATTATATATATAATTTTATTCTTTATTTATATCTTATTTTGTATTAATTCCATTATTTATTTAGTCTTCTGTTTAATTTTCCCTTTTATTTATTTATTTATGTTTTTTTTTTATTAATTTTTAAACGTATTTATTTATTTATTAAGCAGCCCCCTCATTTGCACAATGAGGCCGAAATGCATAAAGAAATACATAAAGAAAAGAATAGAGAAATAAATACAATTTGGGGAAATAAGGGGTGAAATGCAAAGGGAAAATCGTGCATAAATAAATAAATACATGCATAAATAAATAAATGTAAAAATAAAAAATATATAAAATAAATGCTAAAATAAATAGGTGGTGTTGTTGTTTGTTGTGTGTGAGTTGTGCCAGCGGCAGGAATGTAAATGAAGTTACACTTCCTGTGTGTGTTACTGCGGCTGACAGGAAAGATAACCCACACAACTCACAGACAGTTTACATCGCCTCAGTGCGACATCTTACTACCCACGTGTGATGCCATTGAGAGGAGCCACACGCGCCCCACATTTAAATATACCGATCCACGCGCACAGCCTCGCCCACAGTGGTGAAAATTGCTGCGTTATTACATCAGCTCTGAAGATGCTCGCGTGCATCACTGGCTCAATTGTCTCATTAAGTGACACCCATTAGGAGCAATTTATGGTAATTAATTAATTTACTTCCACGCATTCTCATTTACTTATTTATTTATGTTTAATTTTCTCCTTTTATAATAATTATTTTGTTTATTTGTCTGTGACTTTACAAACTGAGAAACAACAACGTTAAAGCTTGGAGGCTTAAATATATGGAGGACACAACCTGCCAAAATCAAAAATAAATAAATGAATATCATTAAATATAGCAAAAATAAGATAAAAAATATTATATATATAATTTTATTATTTATTTATATATTATTTTGTATTAATTTCATTATTTATTTAGTCTTCTGTTTAATTTTCCCTTTTATTTATTTATTTATGGGTTTTTTTATTAATTTTTAAATGTATTTATTTATTTATTAAGCAGCCCCCTCATTTGCACAATGAGGCCGAAATACATAAAGAAATACATAAAGAAAATAATAGAGAAATAAATACAATTTGGGGAAATAAGGGGTGAAATGCAAAGGGAAAATCGTGCATAAATAAATAGTGTGTTAGTGCGGACAGACAGGAAAGATAACCCACTCACCTCACAGACAGTTTACATCGCCTCAGTGCGTAATCTTACTGCCCACATATGATACCATTGAGAGAGCCACACGCGCCCACATATACATTATACCATCCACGTGCGCAGCCTCAACCACAGTGGGGAAAACTGCCGCGTTATTACATCAGCTTCGGTGATGATGGAAGATGCTTGCGTGCATCACTGGCTAATTGTCTCATTAAGTGACACCCATTAGGAGCAATTTATGGTAATTTAATTTACTTCTACGCATTCTCATTTACTTATTTATTTATGTTTAATTTTCTCCTTTTATAATAATTATTTTATTTATTTGTCTGTGACTTTCCAAACTGAGAAACAATGACGTTAAGCCTGGAGGCTTAAATATATGGAGGACAGAACCTGCCAAAATCAAAAATAAATAAATGAATATCATTTAAATGGAGCAAAAATAAGCAGAAATATTATATATATAATTGTATTCTTTATTTATATATTCTTTTGTATTAATGCCATTATTTATTTACTCTTCTGTTTAATTTTCCCTTTTATTTCCCGTTTTTTAAATAAATTTATAAATGTATTTATTTATTTATTAAGCAGCCCCCTCATTTGCACAATGAGGCAGAAATGCAGAGAGAAAAACATAAAGAAAAGAATAGAGAAATAAATAAAATTTGGGGAAATAAGGGGTGCAAAGGGAAAATCGTGCATAAATAAATAAATAATAATAAAATAAATAAATACAAAAATTAAATAGAACAGTAAATAAATAAGGGAATTAATACAGAGATAAATAAAGAAGCAAATTAAAACAGAAATATCAATTGTTGTCACATTTTCTCAATTAATCAATGGCTACATATTTCTAATATTATTTTTGCAACATTTAATGACATTTATTTATTTATCGAGTCATTTATTTTTTTATTTTGGCAGGTTCCGTCCTCCATATAAAGATATTAATATTCTGACAAATTTCCTGGGTTTGACAGAATAGGAAGGCCACGGTGTTCTAAATATGGAATTAAATATGTTAAAATATAAAGAAATGAATTAAAGGGAATTCAGCGGGTCCACTTCAGCACATCTGTTGAGCTAAATAAGTGAAATCTTCATATTGAACCCTATATGCCATTCATTAATTTAGTTTCATTATACCTAGGGGGTAGTTTGACTTCCTATATTATCCAAGACCACACATCATAAGCTACTAAATTATCATATTGCATCTTTCTCTGCTCTAAATTGGAGAATAAAAAAGAGAATTTATCATTAATAATGTGTTGTTGCCGAAAATGTATGAGAATTAAACTTAATGAGATGAACAAACAGGTACATTTACTTTCCCTCAAAGCAGTCATAAACCTCAACTGTAATGCTTTAGGCTATTTAAGGTCAGTTATTTATTGTTCTTTTAGCCTGTAGATGTGTTGGCTACAAATGCTGGTAAATTTCAGTGCGTTCTCTTAACAAGATTATCCCCGGATTAATCGCTACTTTAACTTGTCAGCACCGGTCTCTGGCTGTACATGTTTTCTATGACCGCCACACACAACAAGTATCCCCCCTTTCACATCTCACACTGCATCTCTATCTGACTACACGATTACACATAACATTGTGTGTATATATATGTGTGCAGGTGTGTATCTGAGTGCCAGCTAGTAACCCTAGTACCTAATCATCTGATTGACTGAAGGCTAAATCCTGACTGAGACCACATGACAAAGCCGTAGACTGAGAGGCTCACTTATCTGTGTTTGTGTGTTTCGCGAGGATTGCTCGCTCGGGTATGCGTGTGCATGCCTGCCGTGTAGGCAGTGGGGTGTTCAGGGTCACTGTGAGGCTGACAGCCAAATCCCCACATACACACACACACACACACACACGTGACACATCCATCTACAGCTCCATAGGTCTATTTTGGTGGGAGTTACTGTTCCATTTGACCTGTTTCTGTGGGAATTGGTGTAATTAAGTTCAGTGTGTTTCTGTGTTGGCTTGCACACATGCGCAAGTTTGTGCACACATATATGCCCAAGTTTGTGTGTGCATGAATTTGGAGGCCAGCTTCTCTGTGTGTGTGTGTGTTTGTGTGCCCATCCCTCTACTGTACTCAGGCTCCCTCTCTCTTTATCTTGGTCACTTTAACACAGAGCCTCATTGTGCTCTGTCTCGTCTTTCTGTTGTGGCCCCGACCTGATTTAGGAGCTTTGAAGGGACCTGCTGCTTTAGTTAATCACTTTTAATGGCGTCCAGGGCTAGGGGCTGCTTCAGAAACCCTATTTTGAATGTGTGCGCACATCACCGTACATGTGTGGGTAAAAGAAAGAGGGGTAATAGTGTGGGAAGCGTTTTATCCCACCAGTCTCTGTGAAGTCTTCTATAGCTCCCAGTGTGCTTTGAGAGCCGTGAATACACACATGCACACTCACACACACACGCCTACGTTACCTCATTTTTAATTAAAAAATTAAAGAGGATTCAGGGAAACATTGTTAAAAGTTATTTTAACATCAGGAACACCTGCATAGACGTTAGTTCTTCATGCGCCCAATGAGAAAGCATTTGTTGCACAGTATGTGGCAGACTGAGTGAAGACGCCATGGTGGAGTTTGAAGAGCTGCTTCTTAAGGATGCCAACACTAACACTCTTTCTGTCTTTGTCTCTGCAGTCTTGTTGACCTTTGTGAACTGCTACAGTGTGAAGGCAGCCACCAGAGTGCAGGACTTCTTTGCCGTGGCCAAGCTCCTGGCTCTGGGGATCATCATCATCATCGGCTTCGTCAAGATTGGCCAAGGTACGTCACACAAACACACACACACGTACATACACACAAACACACGCACATTCACAAGGTCCCATCAGAGGGTCGTGGACGTCTTTAATGCCCACTTCTTTCAAGTGACAAATTTGTGCATCAGTACCACAATAAAATAAAGCCCTGAAGGTCAACTTCCACAGTCTTAGGGGTTAATCCTTTTTGTAAATTGCTTGTTGTTTGTTTATGCGATACAGTTAGCTTGAAAAAAAACAACTAACTTAAATCTATTGACTGTGTGCTTACAGAAAGCACACAGTCAATAGATTTAAGGCTAAGACATGATCCGACAATTGCCTTGCCTCACGTCACCTGTGTCTCGGCCAAAAAGTTGCACTCAAACACACCGCAAAGACTACAGCCGACGGCCAGTTAACACGTACGTTCTGAAGCTGAACAGCCAATCAGAATGATTTCTCTCACCGACAAGCTCCGCCGCCGATTCAACATGCTGAATTGGCCGAAAAAAATCTGACAAGGGCAGACTAGAGCCGACGGTGCAGGACACACCGCAAAAACTAGGCCGATGGACGCTCTCCAACAGCCCCAAACTGGCGTCGGCTTGGTGTGTCAGTGCCTTTAGTCAGGGCCGGCTCCAGCCCTTTTGGTACTGCTTTAGGTTTAGGGTTCAACCCCCCAGAACACTAACCCTAGCCCCGTAAACCACAACACACATCAGACATCACAATGATTTTAAGACAAAAATTAATAACTGTTTTAATTATAATATAAATAAACAGTTCCTGATATTGTTGGCTTAAAAGTGTTTAGTCAGTTTCACTACAATTTACACCTTTATTAACAAATGTGAGGCCGGGCAGATGAAAAAGTGTGAGAAAGAGAGTTACAGGGGGGAAAAGTGTATTTCTTTCTCTGTTTCTTTCTTTCTTTATTTATTTATTTGTTACCTCAATGCAGAAAATGAGGAAGGGCGCCCACTGGCATTTAAAAAAAATGAATAAATACAATTTATTTTATTTATTTATTTTCGAGGGCAACCATCGCCCCCCAGAAGGTGGCGCCCTAGGCGACCACCTAAATGGCCTTTGCCTTAAGCCGGCCCTGCCTTTAGTAATTCATGCAGGGAGCATACCATTTTTAACTATGCAGTCTGTTCCACCCAGCCTGAAACAGGAAGTGGTTAATTTAATTTAAGCAGTGATGCCTTCCCTGCTGTGTGCACTCATCTGCTCCTCCGACATAGACAAACACACTCATGCTCTGATGGGGTATCCTAAACGGAAATGAGGTCATTATAAAGGCATCTATTTCAGGAAAATTCAATCAGTTTTTTTGAGGGGGGCGTGCAATGTGTTTCTGTGAAGCTAATTTAACCAAAACAACAATAATCTCATTGCAAAACACTCTAAAGTCAATATGAAAGACACACACATTTTAAAAATGTTCCATATCTTTAATTGAGGAGATTTTGTGTAATCCACGAGGCTATGATGGCACTTTTTTCTTTATTTGAACCCCTGTCACCCCAAATTTCACCAACCCTGTATTTGCAGTGTAATCCCATTCTGGCAATAGTTGATCTCAACCAGGCCTGTTGTGTTTGTCCGATGCGAGCAGTGAATCTGTGGAGGTGGAGTAGCTGGTGTTTAGCTCCTTGGAGTCGGGCCGAACCCTCATTAAGGCCACAGGATGTTGTGAAGTGTTGCCAAAGACGAGAGGACAGCACAGAGAGCGGACAATGGCTCTTCAGCAGAACACAGCTCCATTCATTGAAAATCTACTTATTGGCTGCAAGATGTTGAGTCACACAAACAGTCCGTTTGTCCAAGCAAGGACTCGTGTCCCATTCACTAGAAGTCATCAGACCTTTGAAGGTTTTCTTAAGAAGGTATGGCCCACTTCCAATCCGGCCCCTACATCCCCTTCCTGCCCACTTCCACTCCGTTTGCACGTTCGTGCTTACTGACGGCGTGCAACGCGTCACTAAGGGCACACGGTTTGTGTTCGTCATGAAACACGCTCCGTACAACGATGGAAGTTCCATGCGACTACCGGTACAAACAAAAAACTATACTGCTCGAACTAAAATAGACATATTGGTATACTATATATATATATATATATATGTATATATATATATATATGTATATTTATATGTATATATATGTATATATATGTATATATATGTATATATATGTATATATATGTATATATATATATATATGTATATATATGTATGTATGTATGTATATATGTATATATATGTATGTATGTATATATGTATATATATGTATGTATGTATATATATGTATATATATGTATATATATGTATGTATGTATATATATATGTATATATATGTGTATATATGTATATGTGTATATATATATATGTATATGTGTATATATATATGTATATGTGTGTATATATATATATATATATACATATACATATGTGTATATATATATACATATGTGTGTGTGTGTGTGTGTGTGTATATGTATATATACATATAATAATATAGAAATGTAAAAAGTAATGTGTA
>CAKAOH010018823.1:0-62560 GCA_916701665.1 Sebastiscus tertius
TATATATATATATATATATATATATATATATATATATATATTCATATTCTCTGTACAGTTAGGTAACATGGGGCCAGGAATTATTACTGACCGAATGCAACTTATTAGTGGACATTTTTTAATGAAGTTGATGAAGAAACATTTCTTTTTAAGGTTGTATTTCTTTTTGCATTTTTCCTTCAGTTGGTTGCCATCTGTGTAGAGATGGACGGGACCTGTCAGTAGATAAGGGGTTTCCTTGTCGAGTCAAACTGAGGACGTTGCACTTATATGATATGTGTCTTATACTGTCTATAATGTGGATTGGTAACGTCTATATTTAATAAGGTTGCTGATCCAAATTCAGCAGCCGATCATTATATATGTGAGTACTGTATTTAAATCACAATCTATCCTTTAACTCTGCCATTGCTGTGGGCTAATAACATTCTCCACATGTCACAAGAACACATCCATGCTGTCATTAATACCACTTAACTGGCTCATGTTGAGCCAACAATTGATCTCGGTGGCTCAATGCGTATGCGGCATTAAGGGTATGGATCGGTTTTGATAAAAGCCAGCGTCCTCACTTGCTCTTATCTCAGATTTTATGTTTCAGGCTACAGACTGTGATAATGGGGGCAAGATCCCTAACTATCTCTGAACTGAAGATCCTTTCTGTTGTTAAATTGCTTGTTTTCATATAGATTAGGAAAATAACCAGTCACATTCTTGATATGTTCTGGCTCTATACCATTATTATGAGTCTTCTCTTTCTTATACCGGTCTTCCCTCAACCACATGAGATTCATACACTCTTTTTCCAAGTAGTTTGGTTAGTTTGGTTGAAATCAGTCACCGTAACTTGTTAATACCTTCAAGCTAAAAGAGAGAAAGAAAGAAGTCATTCCTTTTAAGACTGGTTATAATGACTATGTACAGGACTATGTATTTGGCAGCACTGTAGGGTTGTCAACATTGGCAACATTAGTTCTAAAAAAAACATATTTTGAATATCTATTTCTGCGTATTATGTCCATGACACCATGTTCATTTTAAGCTGGACTTTTGTCAGACGTCCTGTTTCTATTTATACCCATCGCTCACTTTGAAAGCGCCGCAACAGACGAGGAATGGCTGTTTCATGAAGTTGAAAATAAGGAATTATCTATACGATACCCTTCTCATTTCACTACAAAAACCTAAATAAGGTGGCAGCTGGCCAGAGGGAGATCGCCTGAAAGTTTCCTATACTAGCTGTTGGCTGTATTGTATATCATTTCCAGTAAATATCACAATAATAAACGTGTGTTTTTTGTTTTAAAAGTACAAACGTCGGAAGATAGTAAGTACTCACCCAACTTTTAACTGGTTACGTTTCCAGTCTGATCTGGTCTGTTTACATGATGTAATGTAACACTTTATGTTAGGACATGGTGTCTCTCTCTCTCTCTCTATCTCTCTCTCTCTCTGCGGCCGAGTTCTCTCCATCATTACCGTTGTTGTTGAATTATTCCTCATTCAGCTTGACCTAACGTTACATCTTATTTTCTTAATGAAAGTGACGTTGTGTGACTCCTGTCATGCCGCGGTAGTGCTGCTTTTTTTTTCCCTAATCGAATATTAATTTTCATAATTGAATATCTGTATTTCTTTTACTATTCGAATATATATTCAAATTTAGAATATTTGTTGACAGCCCTATACAGCACCATAGGCAATGCCACAATTCAATTTGCCAAAATGATTTTCAGATTCATATTCAGTCTGAATATGAGGCCAGAAGCTAATGAGCCTCACCTGTGACATACTAACAATAACGCTACCAGGGAACTTTTCTTTCTCGTGTCTGCAGCCTCGTCTGAATTCCTTCTCACAGCATGTAGCCTACTGTATGTTTCAGGAGCACAGTGGAGACATGCTTGTGCACTTTGCAATTATGCCATCTGATTCAAACCAAAACGGAAAGTGGTCTGTTTAGTATCCTGAGTAGACCCTTAACCCAAATGCTGCAACATCATCATCATCATCATTATCATCATCATCATCACAGTGTTATATAAGAGAACTCTAAACAGCTTCCTTGTGATAAGCTCTTACTGTCATGGAGAGTGTGCAATGGCAGTGTCTTGAAGGGGACCTTTTTAATACCAGCATTGGTTGTTTGTTCAGACACTTAAAGGGCCAGTGTGTAGCAATTCAGGGGATCTATTAGCAGAAATTGAATATAATATTCATAACTATTTTCCCATTAGTGTATAAATCACCTGAAACTAAGAATGGTTGTGTTTTTGTTAGCTTATAATGAGCCCTTCATATCTAGGGAGCGAGTTCACCATGTTGCTCCGTAGTGGTGTGTAAATTTCTCAATTATAAGATGCATCGCGATGCGGATGTGAACAATTCTGCATCAATGCAGTGACAGGACATAATCGGGAGTTTGGTTTCAATTCAGCTCAGTGTGAGTCTTTACTGCGTTTTGCTGTCATTTATTGCCGCGCTTGTTTCTCTCCTCTTTCTCTCTCTGATTGCTGTGTGTCACTGAGGGCGGAGATTTGCACACATACTCCACGGGCGAAGATCCGAAAGACGGCACTCGGCAGCTCGGCAGTCCGCTAGCTTGTCGCTCTCGTTACCAATATGAAGATATAAATGAATATGAAATTCAACCGTGGGGTTGTTCTGTTGTTCTGAGATGCAAGGACTTAATGTTAAACCAAGTAAGAGTAGAAGAGCTATTAAGGAAAAGTAACTAACTAATTCATGCAGTGTAAAATGCCATAGGTATATGCAGGAAGTGCCCTTTCTTAGAGCTGCTATGAGAAAACTGTATTTCTGTAGATTACAGCACACACTTGTAATGCACTGCAGAAGGATTTATGTTTTGTTTTTGTAATGATTATGTACTGAGGTGGGTCACACAGATACTGGTATTTAAAAAGATGCAGCTTTTATTTTATTACTTTTATTTATGTTTATATTATAGACTGTAGTCTGATTTTTGAAAGCACTTTCTAAATGAAAAGGGAGTTCAGAATTATCGGACTGCTTGCATTAATAGATAAAAAAAAAAAGTAGACCTGCAGTATTATAGAAAATTGAGGATGCGATACATTGAGATGCATCGAGAATCGTAGAGCGTAGGGGAACTCAGTTGGTTGCAATCTGCAACCACACCACAAAATGCCACCAAATCCTACATACTGTACCTTTAAAACATCCTTAAATCCTGCCTTATGTTTGGTAGCAAAGGTAGAAGAAGTGTGACATATAAAGCATGTTAACCTGGAGATTGTGGTTTGTGCCCCTACCCTAACGGTCAGCTTTTAACCATGAAGGCAATGTTTCCAGAACTTGAATCGAGTTGGGTTTTTTTGCCGTCATTTTGTCATTTTGTAAGGCACTAATAAATATCATATTTTGTTGGTTTAATTATTACTTGTTGCCAGTTAAATTCAATTTTAAGGCATTCCTCCAGGTCTGATGGTGACTGTGAGACATCATCGCACACTTCTCCCCTCTCTTACTCTCACCTCAGGTTGCTGTCACTGTATATCTCAACACTCAGAGGAGGTGTTCTTTAAATTCCTGTAGAGCGCTCACCATCTGTCCAGTGCCGCCTGCTGGCATCAGAGCCTGCCTGTTGGTCCGCGCCTCCAACAGCCAACAGAGTTTGTTTGAATTTGACTCTTCACTTTAATCCTCCACATTCTCATTTGTCAGTTGACGTGTGTATGAGCTTTATAGATGGGGCTCATCTTTTTTTTTTTTTTAATGTGCAAAATCCGGGTGAAAGTTGGATTTAAAAATACTACGTGTAATGCAGACACTCCGAAGTTTAATTATTTCTTGAATTTATTTGTTTACTCATTTTTTAATGACTTACTTAGAGGCACTCTGGCACATAGTTTGCAACTCATTTTCACACTCTTTATTTTCTATAACTGTAACCACAATAAACAGCGTCTTCTTGCAAATCTTGTTAAAGATCAGTAAAACGGAAAAAAAATAATGACCCCTGATTTTAGATAAGAATATTATCGTCTGGGTATTTCCACTTTATTTTCCATCCTCTATCTCAATTCCTTCTTCTTTACTCTTCTGTGCATTTAATTATCAGTAATGATATAAGCGTGGCCTTTTCCATACGAGGCGTGGCCAAGCAGACAATACCCAGCAAGCATACAGCTTCACTCCACTGACTCGCGACTATATTAATCTCCTTTCTCTCCTTTTCTTACTTAATTTTTTCCCCTACTCAGTGGCTTTTCTAATCGCATGCACTCCCCTATTAGAGATAACATGACCTTTTGTGTGTTGGCAGTTTCCTGTGTGACCTTTAAGACTGAGAACAGCTGTGGATCGAGTGGAGCATAATGTGGGGCTAAAGTGGACTTGATCACGGAGTTCAGCCGCAGAGGGCCATTACAACTCTTTGTCCTCAACTGGAAAATGAGAAAATTAGTCACCTTTACGTATGTGCAAGTGTAGTGTGTAGCCAAGCTTACAAGGACTCCTCTGACCTCATCTCTTGTTCCCCTCAGTAGAACAGGCCCTCCAGATCACGCCTTGTTTCACAAGTGATCTGTCACTTTCACTCTTTCGTCATGTTCCTCCTCATCACGTTCTTTGCCGCTCATTGGTTTTGGACTCCTGCCTCTATTTTCTCTCTCCAGCTCCATCAACCATTCATTTTATCTCTCCTTCTTTTGTGATTCCCATTACCAGAGTAAAGTTTCAGGGTTTTATTTTTTCACTGACGCCAGAGTGGTGAGTAAGTAGTCATCATTTATACTTTAATTTGCAACCTTCATCTGAGACAAATGAATCAACCTTATATGTAGCACAGCAGTGAAATTAACTTGGACTTGTTTACCTCGGTGTTTTTTTCTTTTGTTACTTTTCCTTTGAGTATTAAAAACAAATTGGGTTTCATCCCCTCTATACATCTTACTCACTGGTGAGTGATAATCATATTGAAAGTAATTTAAATGTAAGCATATCTCTAATACAGTGTGCCTTGCTTTATGATTGCATTAATGCTCAGTGGCTGGTTAGAGAAAGAAGAGAGACATTTTTACTCAAGGGAGTCAATCCCCATAGACCCCCATGTTAAAATGCCCAACTTTACAGAAGAAATAAACATGTTTACAGCCTGGTACAAAAAAAACGGTTTTGGTCTCGATAGCTAATATCCCCTTTCATGTCAACTATGCAGGGGGTGAATTTCTATATAACTCACCCGATTACCCGCCATCGTTAGCCCAACAATCGGCGATTGCTGATATATTCGCGCAGGTGTGTGCGTGCATGTATCTGCATCCCCTGCCCTTTCCCGCTGCCATAGTTTCAGCTGTGTGATCAGCTGTTCTAGTGGCGGAGCATCGTAAAACACAACCCTATTAGCTGCTCCGCTGCGTCACCTAGGCCCGCCTGCGCTCCACCAACGATCCACTTCTTTGCCCATTTTTAGATCAGCCGGGAGTTAGGCTGAGTTGTCAAGATTGCGACGGCCGGAGCCACCCACTTTGAGCCTCACAACGGCTCTTCAGAAACCGCTGTGTGACATCACAGAGACCACATGTTTAATACAGTCTATGTTTTTACCGTATATACAGAGATTGGCATGGTGCAGTCTAATGACGTCTTTGCCTCTTTCAGGCTCTTTCTTCTTCTGCGTGTGGTTGCTCAAGCATGCACTCATGTTATTTCCAACAGAACAACAGTATTCCCTTTTGTCTTTACCTCTATTTGTGAAACAAATAACTTTTCCATTATCCAGATTCCCCATGCTCCGCAGGTAGCTTGGCTTTTCACCTATGTGAATTAATAGCATGCACCTGCACCGGTGAACACACAAGGAAATAAACACACATGCATGCTAACAGACAAGCGCTGCCATGCCTGATAAAAGAATCATTGTTAGAGTTATTGTTTGATGGATTGTCCATTTACCCATTTTCTGCCCTCACATCTTTCTCCACAGCCACGTCCTTCAGATCATCCTGTGGGACTGTGAGACACTCCCATATATACGCCAATATATCCACGGTACCACAGTGAGACAAGGCAAAAAGCCAACCTTCTGGTCACAAGCCCGCTTCTCTAACCTTAAGGCCACCATTGCCCCTTTATGGTTCATATAATAATAATTTAAATAAATTCTTAATATTAAGTTGGGACACTTGTTACTTAAATGTTGTCCAATGAAAGGGGGACAAGCTGTTGTATGTTTTGGGAAAAGCACTTCTTTTACATTTCCACATTAAAGGTCCAGTGTGTAGGATCTGGCGGTATCTAGCAGTGAGGTGAGGAGATTGCAACCAACTGAAGCCTCTACCGCGTGCAAAGCGTGTTGGACGGTGGCCGACGTGAAAACGCGAATGGCCCTCTCTAGAGCCAGTTGTTGTAAGAGTAGCGTAGGTCATTTGGAGCAGAGTCAGTGCGTAAAGTGTCTGTGTAAGTGGGGAAGTGAGTGGTGAAGCAAGAGAGAGAGAGAGCGGCGGCGACGGGAGCGAGTAACGTTATCGACTCCGGCCCAAGCAGGAAATGTATCACAACAATTTATATCAGAGTGGAGGCAATCAAGTGTGTCAGATTTAGTTTCCAAACTACATATACAGTATATGCATGTTGGGTATATGACACCATGTCTATAATGCATCATAAACATACTTTATAATGCATTATAATTATATAATAATATGCTTATAGCACTGTATAATCATAGTTATAAGCACTAATAAATATTCCTAATTCTTTATACTCATAATAACACATTATAAATCATTTTAGAATGACTTATGAGGTCAAGTATCATAATACTTTTTCACATTTTAATTCTTACTTGACCTTATAAGTCATTATAACATTCTTTATAATGTGTATGATTGTTGTTATAAAGCATTAGGAATATGTATGAGTGCTTATAACTATGATTGTTCAGTGCTATAAGCCGAATATAGCGCATTCTATGTATGTTTATAATGCGTTAAAGACCTGGGCGTCATAGAAAGTGTTACCCCGTGTTGCATTGACACTACATGCCCACATGAACACATATCCACACAAACACACACAATGTGCCAATGAATACATAAAGAGATAGAATATTTCCCAGTTGGGTGCTACAACATATCATTTTCATTTTGATTGTTCCCGTTTCTCCGGAGTGATGCGGTTGTCTTGGTGGGAATCATAGTGCAGTGCAGTGGAAAAGTACAGAATGGTAATGATATCCTACAGGAGAAGTTCCAGCCGTGCAGCGATAATCATTTCTACAGGATTAAGTCCTGACCCACATCAGCCGAGCATATTAGCATTCTGAGAGAGTACTGCGGCAAGATTCCACACAGACTAAATGCCTGCAGTTAATAGGATGGGAAAGAGGGAGGAAAATAGGAGTGGGAGACAGCGTGAGTGGGAGAAGCAAAGAAAGATTGAATAATGCGGGAAAGAAAGACAGCTTTTAGTATGACTTGCATGTCTGTTGTATGTTTTCTGGGGTGCTTTTTAAGATGAGCCTTCGTGCCGGCCTGCGTTTTTGGAGCTGCACGCCGTTAGATTCATTTGCATCTTAACTCCTGCATTGGACGAAAGCGGTGTATCTGTGAAATGTCCTGTTCCGCAGTGACATTGGATGGCTAATATGGAACTTCAGAGGAACTTTATTTGAATTTCATTGATTTCTGCCATTGGCATTTAAATGTCGATAACCTTGCCACCAGTTTGACGACCAAAGCCAGATCAATCCAAGAATCACAAAGTACAGACAAACAAGGAGAGGTTTTATGTTCTCCACATTGCACAACAGTGGTGCCTCAAGCCATTCTTATCTAACCAAGATCCTGCTTCATGGCACTTTTCACCTGTTTCTACTGTCACCCTTTGATCTTCGATATAGTCCCGGGTTCCCTCGACTAAAACGCCTCCAGTTGTCATCTGTGTGATAGAAGATTTGATAGCACAACATCTTGTAGTAATTACAAAGTTTAGCAAACAGCTTTTTAGTGGGCCTCTGCCTTGAGTCTTTCACTCACATTTACATTTGTGGTGGGTGTGAGCTAGCAGCAGATGGTTTGTTAGAAATAATGAAAACACTGAACCACTGGCCCACTCAAAGCTATTAAGGGAACATATATTTTTTTCACCCAGGGTTTAGCTTTGGCCATCATTTCTGTTGGTTATGAGGACATACTGTATGACTAACTAGCTGTTTTGCTAAAGTTTCAGAGTTGGGACTTAAAGATAAAAACAACATCACAACATCATCCACTTGGCTAATCAACATGAGCCTTAAAGGGACTGTTTGTAACTTTTTAAGCGTATAAATGTACCGGGTCGGGATCCCATGCGCACTCGCTTGTGGCCGGAGTCTCTGCTGTACTCTGCTCCTCTGCCTGCCTTCACTCACACAGCACGCGTTCTCGCTGTCTCGCTCCACCTCTAGACGTGAACACACGCTCATTACACACTGCAGAATTTAGTTTAGCTCTGAGAATATCTAGTGAATGTGCAGAAATAAATGCTTTAGCTCCTCCAGACCAACAGAGGTTTCCCGTGTCTTGTGAAGTGAGAAGCGAGAAACGTTGTCGTCTCCGACCGGGTGCCGGTGTCTCCCTGCGGGCGCAGTTGGGAGGCGATAACGTTTCTTTTCCTGCTTCAGCCTCCGGTGTCTCCCTCTCCGGAAAGCCAACACTAGGATCAGCATTGATTCATGGAGAGACCTTCGTCTGGTCAGCTAACATTACTGCCAAGCAGCTGAAATATAGAGTGATATTGTGGTTTTAGTTGACGTGTGTCGCCTCACTGTTTTGAGCGACGCTCGTTCATGTCTATTTAGAGCGAGCAAGCGCGAGCCCGACACTGACTTTCGTTGACTTAACAGCCACAGGTGTCGCTGTTAACAAGCAATTCTGAAAGTTACAAATAGTCCCTTTAAATCTGTCCGTTTAAGGGAAAAAAGCAGAGCAGTGCCTCTACCTCACTCCCTGCCGCTCCGTTTGACAAGCTACCTAACGTTAGCTAACTAGCCAGCCATCCATGTATCACCGGAGCTGCGTCTGTTATCTTCCTGGCGAGCTACGTCCACACTCTAAGGCCCAACTGACGTGTATTCTGTTGTCACCATAACAACAATCGCCATTTTCTTTTATACTAGTCAAATGACCACTGAAAACTATGGTTGGGAATCACTGGTCTATCGCCCATGATGCCCTCCTATATCCTCACACAAACTTATGTACCTTTATATCATGCAGAACACGAAGCCTTCCTCTCTTTTCCACACTCTCTCCTTCTTTGGCCCATTCTTCTTTATTTCCTACTCCTAACCTCTTCCCCTGCCCGTCTCGCTTGGCATGATTGGAAGTGGGCAAGTATATATTATACTGGACTTAATGGGGAAGTGGGAACAGGTGTGCAGGTGGGCGGGGGAGGTCAGGTGATGGGAAATGGCGGGAACACAGGGGTTACTGCAGGGCAGGTGGAGTGGCAAGGTCTGAAATGACTTGAGAGTTGGTACATGGGGAAAGATGTGAGACCAGGACATTGTGTTCAGCAGTGTTTCATATGAACGGGGACCTCGTCACACACACATCTCCTACACCCTGCTCATGAACTGCAGATTGCTATAATCTAGATGTTTCCTCTCTGGGTCTGTCTGTATTTTTCATTCATCTTCTTCTATTTTGTTTCCAACACCACTGTAAGCAAAACTGTATGTGCTCATGAATATTGTAGGTACTGTAGGCCATCCATTAAGTTGAGGTAGATCTGCATTGCAGTGTCAAACTTTCCGTGTGAGTCAGAGGAATTTTCTCCATAAATCTGCAGCTGCTTACTGTATAAACATAACTAACTATACTCCCATAACTGTCTCAGAGCCTCGTCTCTGTTTTCCCTCTAATTAAAACCAAATTACATAGTTCTATACAGTAAACTCCCAAGGAAATTATTAGGACATTTCAAATCCAGGTCCTTGCTTTAAAGCTGCAGTGCGTAGAATTGTAAAAAAAAAAGAAACGGTCATTATATCCTGACAGTAGTGCATGAGACGGGTAATCTGAAAAAAAAAAAAGATGTTCCTCTGTGTCCTCCAGTGCTCCTAATGGCATCTGCAAGATTTAACAAACCAGAGGAAAACAACCAATCAGAGCCAAGCTGGAGCCTTGCCGTCTCTGAGCAGCTGTCAATCACTCACAAACTCCGATCAAACGGTCAAACTAGGCAGTGCTGATCAAATATGAATCAATATTCTGTTACTGTAATGCCTATTTCTCACCTCAAATGTTTTCAGAAACATCTTGCAGTGTACTGTTTAGCTGTAAAATAAGAAAGTTTGTGACCTGGCAGCCATGTTGAGATAAGTTGAGGAAATACCAAGCACCGTCCACCAGCTGGAGCAAACTTTCTCATTTTACAGTTAAACAGTACACTACAAGATGTTTATTAAAACATTTGAGGCGAGAAATAGGCATTACAGTAACAGCATCTTGATTCATATTTGATCAGTGCTGCCTAATTTGACCATTTGATCGTAGTTCGCGAGTGATTGACAGCTGCCTCCGTTGAATGAACATCCAATAGGAACGCTCTCTCCCTCTGAAATGAGTGTGATTGTGATTGGCCAAAGTCTCCTGTCACGGGATTTTTTAAAGCCTGAAAACAGAGCCATGAGGAGGTGCAGAAGTCTAGTTTTCTCTCTGAACACTTGAATAACAATATGCTGAAAGGTTATTATGGAACTTTTGCCCAATGATGCCAAAAATATTCTGCCCTCTGCCACTTTAATATCATTCTGTTAAGGAGATACACAATATTTAACGTACAAATTACTCTCTCTGTCTTCTTTATGTAAAAGAGTAACAATGCAGTGTTTGTTTACAGTATTTAAGAAAGTTTCCTTCCTTGATGAATCATATAAATATATATAAATAAATATAATAATAATAAACTTGTAGCAAATTTAAAAACATTTTCATAAAAGGTTAGCTGGATACCACAGTGCAGCCTTTTAGTTAGTCACTCTGTAATCATTTAAAATGTGTCGGCTTTTGATTTGAAAGAAATATGTTGTCTTTCTCCTTTCAAACCACTCGTTGTTAGTCATTGCTCACATCTTAGCCTGGAAAATTAACAACTTTAATTATGTTTTGTTCTTTATTTCTTTTGCTCAGCATGTTTTCATTGAGCTTTAGTGCTGATTAGTAAAACAAGCCACCATGAACATATAGATCTGCTGCTGGATATTGTTGGTCACTTACAATAAAATGCATTTGACACTATTTTCTGTAATCATATAATTGGAAGTAACTGGCTTTGGCTACTACAGTATAACTGACCTGTGTGATTTAAATGATTCTTTATTGCTGTTACATGTGTTTAACTTGGGAGAACAGCAAAGACAGTGTTTGCTTGACAGGGAATTTAAGTTCGTAGGCGAGATTCAAAGAGAGTTTCCTATCAGATTTTCTTTAATAGATGATTCATCCCTGCCTGAGGGTCATTCTAAGTTGTCTGAGACTTTTTATAATCTCAACCTTCTAACGCACGTGCACACATGTGAACGCACACCCACACAGCAACACAAGCATGTGCCCACACCTTCAAGTGCCACTTGATCTTCTTTTATAAATCCAAAGATATTATGAGAGAGTCAGCAACGCTCACACCAAACTCATCTTGCGTGTGAAGAGAATCTCCCGGCTGAACCTGCTTCACTTTGAGACAAATTTGTCAAGGAAATAATTGTCCAAATGCGACCCGAGCATATATTGTATTATGCACATGTAGGCACACACGCAAACGCACACAGCCATGATTGCCAGCTGTGTATATTTCTGAGTGTATCTCAGGGCCACTTGTCTCTGAAATGAATTACCACGCTGCCTCACTGGTAATACCTGTCTCTTTATGGAATCAATTAGAGTCCACCATAAGGCACAGCTTCTGTTGTCACACAGAGAATAATCACTCACACTTTCTCTGAGCCCAGCGGACCGCGGATAAATCTAGGCTACTGTATAGTTTAGTGATGGAATGGTCCTAATTCATCATTTAAAGATTGTGAGGGTGTGTGTGTGTGTTTTCAGCATTGTGCATTTCTGTTCTCTGAAGAGACACGAAGAGGGCACCGTTCTAGGATTTCTTTTTTTTCAACTTTGAGCCAGTTGGTACACTAATTTGACCCTTTGGATGAAGCCTGTCGACATAATTTCTGTCAAAAGTCGCACCCGTTCTTCATAAAACTCAGTCAAATATGTACACACACAGATATCACGCATACTGTTGAAATCAGCGAACGTACTCTTTCCAGTTTCTCCAATGTCCATGGAGGATAAAGGATCATAAATCCACCAACTAAAACTTCACATTAAAATCATCAAATTTAGACATTTTATTCAGCATCGAAACTAATCCAGGTAATTGTTTCCTGTACAGTACATGCTTAAATGTTAGTAGTCTATTCAACATGACTTTCCATAGTGCAAATTCACCAAAATATAAAAACAGGGTTTAGGTGTAACCAGTTGGCAACCTCTGGGTCTGAAAAGTGAAGCCAAAGCAGAAGTGCCTTAAACTTGCACTCTTTCTAGTGACCAGCAGGGGGCGACTCCTCTGGTTGCAAAAAGAAGTCTGATTGTATAGAAGTCTATGAGAAAATGACCCTACTTCTAGCTTCATTTATTACCTCAGTAAACATTGTGAATATGAGTTTATGGTCTCAATCACAGTCCCTTTCACAGTGTATTGTAACATTTCGGTCGCCTAAAAATGTCTTATTCAACTTTCGGTTGTACTTAGCTCCACCCTCTCGTGTCACTTCTGGCTGCAAAGAACCAAGACGGCGACTGCCAAAAACCAAGATGATGACGGCCAAAATGTCAAACTCAAGGCTTCAAAACCATAGTCTACAAACCAATGGGTGATGTTCTTATATACAGTCTATGGGTGTAACCCACAGCTAACTCATTGAATCCACGGCAACTTTAAACAAAGCATGATGGGAACCCGGGTGGAATATTTCAAAATATTTTGATATCAAATGTAAATAAAAAAAAATAACTTGTTCTATTTTATTTTATCCCAAAACTAAGGATCAGACTGTCCAGATCTTCTCTTTCCATTCATGTAGAGATATTTAAACCTAAACTTAAACTTTATTAGTTTTGTCATATACATACAGGCACATACATATAATTTGTCCTCTGCATTTTAACCCATCCTAAGCATTAAGGAGCAGTGGGCAGCTGAAAAGCGCCCGTTAAAAAGCTGTGAACGTACAGGCATAAAATCCTTTCTTTTAATAACCATTTGAATTTATATAGCACAATATATTGCATTCCTAGCTAAGCCCTGTATTGAATCTGCCATAAGCCTGTAAATATAATAATATAACAACAAACAAAAACAGTCCTGTTTTTAAAGGGTTAAAATCTGTCTTTGAAAGCTAATAATGCGTAACACCCCAGTCATTAATAAACAATGTGTTAATTACTCTCATTAAACACCGTTTTAAGCTGATGGAGAAGAAACTGCTTTATTAAACAAAGAGTTTGTAGAAGACAAAGGATGGATATCAGTGTCAATATATACACTTAGAGTAGCGAAACAATCCTGGGCGGATATTTAATCTACGCTGCCTTGTACTAAAGATTGTGTATGCTTATGCCACACACTGTGTACTTTACGCAGTGTAAAATACACAGTTGTTACAAGTGTATGCGTAAGCAGTGTGGACACATTCAATATACAGTCCTGCTTAGTTAGGTTAACCAGTTGGTTTTATCTTACAGTCAAACACATTGTCTGTTTGCATGTACTCACACACCATCTTCTTGTACTGGTGATAATTGAAAGCCTTGTTCTCTCTGCTCGTGGATAAACTCGGAAGGCAAAGTGAACTTTTACTGTTACTATAGAAACCAGATCCCAATTATATTCTTTTAAAGTAATGATCCTCAGGGACAAAAGGAGAAAAGTGAAAATAGGGTATGATGTATTGGGTTTTGATGTGTTCAAAATAGGGTCCTGGCAAGTTTGGATCGTCGAGAGGACGCTCCGTTAGATTTATGCCAGGTAAACGTGATATCATTACAGTAACAGCGCAGTGGAACTTAAGGTTATGGTCAATGTGACAGCAAAAAAAATGAGTGATGAGTCATCACTGTGAGGATTTGTGCAGTGCATCTTATTTAATCTCTTCTGGAGACAAGGGGGCACTGATTGATGCTGAGCTCTCCCTCCTGGCATGATAGAGCATATATATTCTGTAGGTAGACACACACACATATGCAAATACACACACAAATCAAACACCGCCTGCTTCTCACAGGAAATCATCGCAGTAATTAACGTCCTAGCCTGCTTCCTAGCTCCCTCGTTGCCACTCTGATTGGCTGAAAGTCATCCTGAGAAGCAACTCTGCACAGTTCCCACCGGTATTTTTTGCCAGAGTAAAATTATCCCAGCGCTTTGCAGGTACCAGGGGACATCATCAGCCTGTGTTAGTGTGTAAACATTTCTGTTTTCCCCAGTGCCCCCTGTCCCAGTGTCTCCAGCCCACTCGGCACAAGTCATTTGTCAGCCTTGATTTAGATTTATCAACACATAGGCCTCCTGCGGCTGGAGCTCAATCTGCACTCCCACTCAAAAGTCCCAAATTTACCGGACATGCTCTCGGTGGGTTGGGTGAAGGAGGGAGAAGAGGGGGGTGTGATGGCGACATGATGGAAGGGAACCAGAAATTGAAACAGGGGAGAGAACGAGATGATAAGGAGAGAGGGTAAGAGAGAAGTGTGAGACAAACAGAGAAAGAGAAGGATGTGGGAGGAGGGGTAGCGAGGCTTATGTGTCTGTCTAGGCCTCAATTGAAAGTGGCTGAAGTGGTGTGTTGAGATTTGAGGGTCAGGCTCCAGAACCAGAGGGTGAGAGTGAGGACAGAGTGCTGGAGGAGCGATAAGAGGCAGAGGTGTGGGGGGGGTGAAGAGGGGTGGGCACCCCTTTGTGTTATAGAAAGCAGGAGGGGTGTGTGTGGGTATGTGTGTGGAGAGATGTGCTGTAAAGGAAAAGGAGGAGAAGGAGAAGGCAGGTGATGAGGGAAAAAAAAGGCCAAGGGGGGTTGGAGTGATGTTCAGAATGGGAAGATAAGCCAAAGCTTTGGTTGGAGGAAATAGCTAGATAGCTACCCAGAAAAAAAAGGTTAGCTGCAAAGTGGAGGGGCGACATATCTGGAGGATAAAGAAGAGATACACTGAAGTGAAGATATGTGATCTCTTGCATGGAGAAAGGAGATGAAAGAGAAATAGTAAATTAATTCCTTAGATCCGCTATTCTCAAGACGGGGTATGAGCGTAAAGCCAGGGGTGTGTGTAAAGCTCCAGAGGGTGTGCAAAAAAAATCACAATTTGTGCATAAAATTATTACATTTAGGTGCGAATGGCATGAGCAAGTCTTGTCGCTATTAAACTGCAAATTAGTATAATGTACCTTCATGTTTTTAAATTAGGCATGAATGTCTTGTAGTCTAAATTGGGTTGAATGCACCATATTTCTGTCTAAATGTCTCTCTATTGTTATGAATTGTGTGGATTTGCAGTCAGAAACAAAAAACCTCATCCATGCCGTGGTTTTCACGAGTGTGATTGTTAATCATTTCAATCTCACAGTTATTAGCGCGTATGCTTTATTTAAGCTCTATTAATTACAGGCTGAACATGCATGAATGGTCTTTCGGAAACATGTTGCTCCACAGTGACATTCACGCCTGAGCTTCCCACTGCAAACACCATCCTTTGTTGTTGCACTGCTGGCGTGCTTTCAAAAATACTGCTACTCATTTATACTGTAAAACACTGAAGGGCTCCGAACCGAAATACATCTCTGACCTTCTGCTACAAGATCAACTCTTCTGTTCTCACTATGCATGCAGATGCACGTATGCAGGGAGCTATAAACAAAGCTTCCAATAAAAAGGTGAGGACACAAGTTGGCCTTGGAAATTTTCTGTGAGCAAATGTGGAACTGTGAAAACGGTATGAGGGTTAAGGACAACAAATTCAACGAGAAAATGAATTTGTCACAAGGAAATGGATTCTCAAAATGATAAACCAACTGTCAAATTAGCTAGATTGTTATGTCAGGAAGAAGTGAAACAATAACTAAGCCCTCATAAGAAGTATATATAGATAGATTCACTTAACAGTTAATCCGACAGTAAATTAACAGAGAGCTTAAAATGTTATGTGCACCGAAACAACGGGTGGAAGCAAAAGATCCGACAATAATCAGTTTTGAATTTGCTTCCTCTGATTGGCTTCATCTCCGTGGCAACAGTAGCTGAGGCTCATGGGCCAAAAAACATAATTTCTTGGAAATAAATGTTGAGATATATAAAACTGGCAGCCTAAATAAACCTGTAGATTCCTGTTTCTCAGATCAGGAATGCGAAATGGAAATTCAAAGTTTCAAACATGATCATTAGCCTAAACTGATTGCATAAAAACTAATTTGACATCTCAAATTACAAGAACAACAATAACAAAACAGCTACAATACATTTAATACATATTGATGATGCTCCAACGATGGGCATTTGGGGAGAAGATAAAACATATGTCAATATTTGTTTTGGTCACAGATCTGACAACATCAATATAAAACATTAGATGCGACATTATGTCATAACTAATGAGACAACTGTCCGCCGTCTTACTGTTTACAATCACCACCTATGGGCAGCAACTGGTTGTCAGCTGTTCAGCACCTACCTGCTTTACCAAAAGGACCGAAGAGACCAGGGAGGCTGCATCACTTGAGAGATTTATTTTTTTTTTATATGTGGGTCAACTAAAACTACAGAAACTAAGCAGACTAGCTAACTTTACCATTAGCTGCCAAGCAACGAACCAGCTGAGTTCTAACTTCTAAGTCAAAGTTATTGCAAATTGCCTGAAGCCCTTCTCTAGAAGTAAACCCACAAAGAGCGAAAACTTCCAAAAACTCTTGCGTGACTCGCTGACCAACGACCTATCCTAACCTTAACTATTAGAGGTCAATGCCTAACCTTAACCATTCAAGGTCAATACCTATCTTTAACCATTCAAGGTCAATGCCTGACCTTAACCATTCAAGGTCAATACCTAACCTCAACCATTGGAGGTCAATACCTAACCTTAACCATTCAAGGTCAATACCTAACCTCAACCATTGGAGGTCAATACCTAACCTTAACCATTTAAGGTCACTACCTAACCTCAGCCATTGGAGGTCAATACCTAACCTTAACCATTTAAGGTCAATACCTAACCTCAACCATTGGAGGTCAATATCTCACCTTAACTATTCAAGGTCAATACCTCACCTTAACTGTTCAAGGTCAATGTCTAACTTTAACTATTTGAGGTCAATGCCTAACCTTAACTATTCTATATATACTATAGGTGCCTTACCTGTCTCATTAGCCTCCTCAGCAGTGGTTACTGAGTGGTGAGTGAGTGGTTAACTCGTCATTCACTTTTCCCGACCAGATTTTCCATCCAATTTGGCATTTATCCAAGTGATTCATCAGTCACAAGCCTCTAAACTCTAAACTATGTGACTTGCTGTGTGACAGATGCTTTCTGATTTTGTCTTACTTCTAACAACTGAACTGTTATTCCTAAACTACAACTTTTAGCTGGGGTATTTGACATTTTTAAGTTTTATTGGTGTATCATCATATTCTTCAATCACTTATTACATTTGCCCATCAATAATTATCATTGATCATGTTTTCCTCGAAGGTATTTAGACCAATAGTTATTAAGAAAGTACATGTTAGTGTGATCATCATATTCTTTCTTAAGTCCATTCAAATGACCTTTCACAGATCCCAACCTGCCATCCTCACAGGAGGCATTGTTCATCATTTCAATTTGGAAATATGGAGTGGTGAGGGATTAGAGGGCCTTTCTGTTGACAGAAGTAAGATGACACAAGTGTGTGATAAAGTCCACTGTTACATCTGGGCTAATAGTGGATGGTCAGGGTTGGTGTGCCCTGATCTTGGTTAGTGAGCTCTGGTTTTGATTGCGTTAGTCTGGCCTCAGTTGGTATTCTGGTCAGTGGGTCAGCGCCTGCAGCCAGGCCTCTCTTGGGCCGTTCGTTAAAGTGATGTTCCTCGTCAAGTGTTCAAATCACACCATTTAATTGGCCTCCAGCCCTCTGGACAGGAGCCAATTACAGCTCCCTCTCTCTTACGCTCTGCATGTCTGCACTCGTCTTTTAGCCGCAACGTTCTTACCATTCCCTTTCTCTCTCTTCGATTTTCCTTTGCATTGTCACTTTCGTCACAGGGATTGATGTACATTTTCATTTTCAATATATTTTCTTGGTCAGTGGCAATTTTGCCCCAAGGCTTTCCTGAGGCGGTTGAAAGACAGTGTTTAGAAGGATGACTCCCAGTGTCATTGAGGGAAAATTACATTCTCTTTGGTCTCATTTTGACCATAAAAGGAGATTTCACATGAACTCGCAGCGGTGGGGAAAGTGGTCCCCAAACCCTCTGGCGTAAAAAAATAAAAGAGGCATAAAAGAAAGGGAGGATGTGGAGCCTGCAGCGATGATGAGACGTGTGTGACAAAGACACTTTGTCAGAGAACAAGACACAGTAGTATCTAAATGTCTGGATTACAGTACGCCGGGGTGAAGGGAGGTTGGAAAGGCAAGGTTCACAACATTGAGCTCCGGTGTATTGGGGAATTTTATCTCTACTGTCATGGTGTCATACTGTCATGGGATATGGCTGAGGACTGAGGGAGAGGCACTTGATGCCACGTTGATCCATCAGTCAGTATGAAATTGCTAGAAAGATAAAAGAGCGTTTATTTAGTTCATCATCGCATAATCCCCCACAGTGCCTCTCACGGTATAATAGGCCTCTGTCTTCCGCTGCCTCGGACAGAGCACCTATTATGTCATCAAAAAGGGACGATTAGCAGAGGAAAGGGGGGCACCGACTACCTGTTCACAAAGGCTTTAATTTTTACCGGTAATTAAAGGCTGACATTTCCCTGATGGATCATCGGGGGCCACGGAACAAACGGGGAGAAGAAGCGACAGAGAGGAAAAGAAGCAGGATTCTCCTCTGTTAAAAGCTCTCAGGCCTGTAATGGTAATTAAGGGCTTGTCTCTGGAGAGGGGACGATATTAGAACAGAAGAGAGGCCGATGGGCTGGGCCCCCAACTCTTTCATATTTTCATTGCCCTTACTCATTCCTCCACTTATTTTTTCCAAAATCCTCCAATCCGCTCTTTCGCTGCACTTCTCACCCCTCCGATTCCCCCACCTCGCGCCGACCTGCACTCCTCCGCAATGCAGAGTAAAAAGTAATCAGTTCAGCCTATCGTCATTGTTCCACATCAGCTCGCTGCTACGCCATGAACAAAAAGGCCACATCTTTACATGCAGTTGGGCTTATTTGCAGGTTAAAAAAAAAAAAAAAATGTTTCAAAAGCAGCTTGATGAAACAAGTATTTTCTGGCTTGTGTGCACCCAGAATGTCGTCTTGGCCCGCCTCCTCCAATTAGAGCCGACTCTGATTTCTGCTTGCCATCGGCGCAAAGCCACAGAGGTCCTAATGTGGCAGAGTACCTGTCTTTACTGTGTTTTCTGGTCCTGACGGAGCCCGCAGAGCTGCTCCTACCCAGCACAGTAGGCGTTGTCATGGTAACCTGCAGGCAGCTATATAAAAAAAAAATGTTGACAGACAGATTAGGACTTTTCTGAGCTCAACACCACACTCCTGATACAACCAGAAAACAGTAAACACCACCCCTCCACCCACCCATCCCCTGCCACCCTCCCTCCACACTGACGGATGAGTTTGGACGAAGAAGCGGGATCAGATATTTTTAGCGACGGGAATGAAAATTTCAAGGAATCTCAAGGGGATGTTGTTGATGCTGACTAGCTGTCGTTCACCGTCTTTTCTCAATGCTTGTTTTTTTTTTTTTATCACTTTCTGCCTCCCTCCAACTCATCTCACTCTCTTGCCTTTGACTAGAGTGTGTATATTGTGAAAGTGTGCTACTGTGGGGTGAATCTGAGGCTGCATGCAGATAGCATACAGAAAAAATGTATATGTATTATCATATGCAACATGCACTGGGGACTTTCTTCACTGCCACTTTCCATAGTGATCATCCATTTTTAACTACGCAGATGGATGCACCTCCCTTTGCTACATTGAACCCACACACACACGTATATAGCAGTAATTTATTGAAAGCAGTCTCAAATATACCACAAAGATTTATACACACATCAGATTTATGTTGTTCAAAGCCACATGTGTGTATTTATTGCGTGTGTTGTTCGCTCTCTTATCCTTGTGTGTGCAGAAAAAGGATTACACAGTACTGTGTGCACTTTTTCATGCTTGTTTCACACCTTGTGGGGGAAGAATCATGACTGACAGGACTTGTATCAGATTCTCCTGCAGCGATATCCACAGGAAATCTTCACAAACACAATCTCTCTCACACACACACACACACAGGCGCTCATATATAGTACATAATGTGCACACACAAGCACTTTCTGCTTGGCGATTTTAATTAATGCTTAAAACGCTCAAACTCTGAAATTACAGTCTCTGTCAAAAGCAGGGCTGTAGAATAACGCTGTTCTGTGTGGAAGCCTTGTACATTCATGTTTTCACTTCAGATGAAGAGATATATACGTGAAATGAGAAAGTTCTCTCATTATTATAGCTCTCCTTATAATCTCATTTGATAAACTCAAACTGAAAACAACGTTGCTCTAACTCTGCCGCTCTTAACTCGTCATATGTTGACATTTAAAAAATGGTGCTTTTCATCTGTAATACATCAAGACGTTACTGCCAGTATAATTTGATAGGTTTGAAGATTTCACAGACCGGAGGAAAACAACCAATCAGAGCTGAGCTGGAGCCTACCGTCTCTGAGCAGCTGTCAATCACTCGCGAACTCCCATCAGACAGTCAAACTAGGCAGCGCTGATCAAATATGAATCAATATTCTATTACTGTAATGCCTATTTCTCAAATGTTTTCACAAACATCTTGTAGTCTGTTAAGATATAAAATGAGAAAGTTTGTGACCCAAGATTAGTTGAAGAAATACCAAGCACCGCCCACCAGCTAGAGCACAGCCAATAGGAACGCTCTCCCTCTGAAATGACCTGTGATTGGCCAAAGTCGCCCATCATGGGTTAGATTTTTTAAAGCCTGAGAACAGAGCCATGAGGAGGTGCAGAAGTCTAGTTATCTCTCAGAACACTTGAATTACAATATGCCGAAAGGTTATTATGGATTCTTTGCCCAATGATGCCAAAAACATTCTGCCTACTGCAGGTTTAAGTCAAATTGTTCTAAAAGCCTACTGGTTTTTACAACAACAATGTTGCGAAATGTAAGTGAAGAGATAGTTGGTTCAATGGGTGCAGAAACAATGACAAACAAATGACATTTTTTCATAATCTATGAGTAATAATCTAAATAAAGCTCAATAATTGATGTTCCTTATGGTTGCTTCCTTTGGATGTTTGACCTTCACTGTACAGATTGATACAGTATGTTGATAGTTTGTCACCAGAAAGCCGCTTTCACATTTGTCTGCTGTACTGTGAGCTGGAGACATGCACATATGGGCAAAATCGTTTTCACATCACAACCAGTGTGGAAAACGATCATCATGGCCCAAAAATCTTATTACACAAGCACAAATGAAAATCTTCAGTTGACACTCAGAACAAACTTTAATGAATTAGTGAACACTTTCGTGGAAAATCTGTATTGGGCAAAGTGAAATTCAAAGCATGTTGTTTTTACTGGACAGGATCTTTATCTTGCTGTGCGACATCATATTGCATTTAAGAATGCTTTTTAAAAATGAAACAGTGCTTTTACAAGACAAGATGGGAAAGGGAGATGTTGCACGCAGCTGTTTCCCTTGGTAACCTCATGTTTTTGGATGAATCTGCAGAGTGAGGACTAGTAGGAACAGGCAGTCCCGAGGATGTGATTGGATGTTGACTGGTTTTTTAATATAATATAATATTTTCAGCGTCAACTGTGCAAACTTTTTACATTTCATCCACTCTCACCATCTTCTGCATGTTATGTTTGTCAGAAATGATTGTGTTTAAACCTGCAGTTGGCAGAATGTTTTTGGCATCATTGGGCAAAAATGTAATTTGCAGCAATTGTGCATGATTTCATCACTGCATCTTCCAACTTATCATTGAACGTAATGGCACTTTGTTTTGGTGCCACACTTCTCAAATTATACTAGCTGATATAGTAGTATCAACTCAAATGGAATTAGGAAGCTGATATATGTGTGATGAAAATGTCCAAAATGAGTGTCATTTTAACGAAGCTGAATAGATACCTTGTTTTTAACAAAATACCAACACCTCAGCTCGCTTGGTTCACGTGGAACTTCCAACTCACTGTGTCAGTCCTCCCACCTGCACAGGGCAAGAAAATCAAACAAATGTGCAAAGTGCACTTCAGGGCGAAGCCAACACCAACATGTGGTATCGCTTCTTGTGCCAGACTTCGCCCTGCCTTGAAAATAGAGCACTAAGAGAACATTGGGTTGTGATGAAGACCAGAGTGTGTTATGAAACATCAAACACACTCTGACTATGACTTATTCAGAGAGCACTCCCGATTGTTGCTTATTCTACAAATAAAATATGGTGGTGGCTGTCGGCACACAAAGAAAACGCACAATCCAACTCTGCTCCAAGCAGTGACATGTGAAAGACAACGGGCCTATTCAGTGGATCCTAGGAGAAAGAGATGAGACAGAAAAGACAGAAATGACATTGACGTGCATGTTTGCATCTGTTCGTTCGTAATCATGTTTGTATGCGCGCGGTTTTATTGTTTCTTTTTTTTCTGCCTGTCTGTTCATTCATCTGCCCTTCTGTCTGCGTATCTGTCAATCTCGCTGTGTGCGCCGTGCATCTGTGCCGAATTTTGGACAGCATCTGCAGCGTGTTTTCTGTGCAAGGTTTGTTTTCCTCTCTTCTGGCTTGGAAAGTATTCCTCTGTCTGAATCTGAGTGCCAGCTCTGTGATGCCTAATTATCCCAAATACTGTGAAATCAGCCAAACATGCACCAAGGGTTGGTGCAAATCAAATTTATGACCCTCTGGAGCACACGTCATTATATAGTCTCTTTAAGTGCGAGCAGCATTCTTGGTCGTGGTCTCATTCATCCATTCATTTGACCACGCAATAAAGAGAGCCAATGTACTGTATGTATTTTGTATTTATGTATTTTCTATTAGAGGGCTTTTTTATGATTCTTTGAAAAAGGCATGATGTGGTTTTCTGTTTATATTTTTATTTGACATGAATGCACTTATTTTAAGTGCAAGGTGAGTATTTAAAGCATTTGCTAAAACAAGATTTGCACCTGCTGTTAGTTGCTCTTTAAAGGAATAGTTTGACATTTTGGGCAAAAAGCGGATAAGCGTTTTATTTCTAAGAGTTGGATGAAAAGATCAATACTACTCACTTGCTTATAAGCAAAATAAGAGCCAACTGCCAGCTAGCATAGCTTAGCATAAAAGCTTGATAACCTGGCTCTGTCCAACAAGTTAACACGTTATATCTTGTTTGTTTAACTTGTACAAAAGCCGAAGCGTAAAAAACGACATGTTATGTGTGGGATTACTTCATGCCTGGCTCCAGGAAGTCGCTGTGCCCAAACAAATGAGATATAAGGTGTGAATTAGTGAGCTTTAAAGGTGTTGGTAGACAGATTGTTTTTACTTTTGGACAGAGCCAGCCTAGCAGTTTTTTCCCGATTTGACAGCACTTGCGTGACACTTGAAGTTATGTTGCTAAGTGCTTACAAAATAATCATGAGGTTTAGTCCAGTTTTTGTCTGGGAACCACACAAATCTGTGAGCTCATGTTTTATTTGCTCTGGCAGATGTGTCTGGTCCCCCTCCGCTTTGGACAGATTTGCAGCAGCCTGGGAAGTGCCAGGCCAATCACAGCCTTTTATCTGATATGGGGCGTGTTTGAGACGAAGGCCGTAAAGAGGAGCATTGTTGAGGCATTTTCGAAAACAACCGAGATGGCTGCAGCTGATGTTCAACTTTCTGTTGAAGCTGCTATCACGTCAGTATTGAACAAATTGGATGGTATATTTTTGCTTAAAGAAGAACAATCAACTGCACTTGAAGGTTTTCTTAAGAAGAAAGATGTGTTTGCCATATTTCCAACAGGATTTGGCAAAAAAAAAACTCATAATATATCAGCTCCTCTATGCACGCTGTTGTCTATTTACATTTTTCCGTCATTCAGGCATCATTTTTTTGGGTAATGTTACGTTAACATGTAAATTGCAAAACTCATGCGAGATGGTTAAGGTAAGGCATTCACCTAGAATGGTTAAGGTTAGGTATTGACTTCGAATAGTTAAGTTTAGGCATTAACCTAGAATGGTTAAGGTTAGGCATTGACCTAGAATGGCATTGACCTAAAATGGTTAAGGTTAGGCATTGATCTTGAATGGTTAAGGTTAGGCATTGACCTAGAATGGTTAAGGTTAGGCATTGATCTTGAATGGTTAAGGTTAGGATAGGTCATCGGGCAGTGAGTCTCACAAGAGTTTTTGCAAGTTTTCGCAATTTGAGGGTTACCTTCTAGACATGACCTTTTTTTCTGATCCACTTTGTGCCAAATTCCGCCCTAATGTGCTCAGATTGGCCATCTACACCGGGCAGACCTGGTCACTGGTCGCTCAGTAATAACTCATTGATAACGACCCTTGGAAACTGAAAATAAACGGAGAGGTTCCAGACTAATTCACATTTGATCTGGTGATATCAGGCTAGTATTAGATACCCATTTGTCTTAGAATATGAAAACTCCAATTTCAGCTTTTCAGATAGACCGGTGAAAGAACGCCAGTGGTACAGAGACTACATTACAATGAGGATGGGACTTTGGCACTCTATACAACTTCACCTCCACTGCACACCCAGTTATGAATAGGTTCAAGAGGTATCCCGTGAAATTATACTGTCCTCTATCCATCATATGGTGGACCAGAGTCGTAATCAGTCTGTGTGGAAGTTGGTAAGGCTCTAAGAGATGCTGGGCAGAAGTAAAAGAAAGGGTGGATCTTAAATCTCATTTCCATAAGGCGCTGTGACCAACTCTCAGCCGGGGGGAGGATGTCAATCACTCAGATTACATGGATTTGTTCCACACCCACGCATGCGTGAAGGCAGAAACAACACACAAAGACGTGCACACATAAAGAGACACACACTCATGGAAACACTTAATCATGCTCTTGTGCTGTACAAGGCACACATTCAGTCAGCAGGGGATATTTTTCACACCACATCTTGCCAAGTCTTGTAATGGCACATTTATTTGTGAACTTCAAAAAATGACACAGTGATGGACTTGAATTTTTGGGTTTTATCAAAAGAATCCACAGAGAGAGGGCCAAGGAGGTACCTATCCAATGTAAATGTAAACCAGTATCGCTGGCAGCCTGTGAAATTATTGTTAATTAAGTATTTTGCCAAGGCTTTGTTTTGTTAACAGTCTATTAAAGGCATGTTCTGTCCACATTTGTTTTGATTTCAATTGTGAGTAGGGCTGTCACAATATACATTTTTACTGCAGGATTATCATGAAAAAAAACAGCATTATGATAATGTCACAACAAAATGAAATTGTTTTGTTTTTAATGCTTTTAATATTTAATTTCCAATGTTGCGCTTCTAAACCATATCCTTTTATAAAAATATATCAGAAAAGACAAATATATTAGACTATTTTGATAATCGAAAATCGTTTTTCAAGCAAAAATGCCAAAGATGACCTTGTTCTAGCTTCTTAAATGTGAGGATTTCATGCTTTTCTTTGTCTTATATGATAGTAGACTGAATATCTTTGGGCTTTGGACTATTGGTTATTATCTTAATTGATAATGAAAGTTATTGTTAGTTGCAGCCCTATAATATGTATTTTCCAAAGTTGTCACATTGTGAAACATCACTTTCTAACAAAAACATGTTTTCAGTGTTGGTTTAATCTCCCTCCCTATTTGGTTGGGGTGATTGGTTGGGTCCAAAAACACGGGACTTTTGGACCCAACCAGGACATCCAGGAGACCGCTGTTTGTGTCCCGTGTGAGACCAAAAGTCAACATTGACTTATTTGTTACGCCAACTCCATAGTTACTTTTAACCCAAACCATGATCTTTTCCTAAATCTAAGCAAGTACTTTTGTTGCGTGAACAGGTTCTGCACAGCAGGGGCTTGCACAGGCGCTCGTGTTGTTGGACATTCGTAGGAAAACACACGAAAAATCAATTTTTTTAAGATGTCCTACAAACCATTGTATGAGGATACGTTGAACTTTGACTGCAGGTGCTAATAGAAGTTATCCTAACAATGTGAAGCAAGCCTCTGAAAAGGACTCACTCTAATGTGAATATACTGCTGGAACAGATCTTTCAGTTTGTTCCTGTTTTTTATTATTATCTCTGCCAGGAGATAATGAGATTGGTCATGTGTGTGTGAGTGTGTGTGCATCCCTGTGTCTGTCCACGGCTAATCTTGCATACTACTGCACCAAACTGCATAATATTTCCGGTGCTCATTTGTGGCTGCATACTCAAGAGCCTCTCGTGGTTGCAGTGACTCACACTTTCTCAAAACACCTTTTATTGCCTGTTTGATACTGCCACTGATTGCTGACTGTTGACTTCTCACTCACTACTCTTAACCGGCCCCCTGCCGGTAGGGGCCACAAGTGAGACACTGTGAAGAAAAACAGTTTGCTCTGTTTTATTGTTTTGTGTTCAGCTAACAGCTAACGGAACTACTCACACTGCTGTCTGCATCGTCGCCGCAGACACAGTTATTCCGTGCCTTTTTATTCGGCATCAACCTCACGTTAGCACGCGTAATGTTGGAAAATTAGATTTGTAGCCTAAATAAATGCTTCAAGTCCTGGTTACGCTCATGAGACTGAGCTGAGACGCGTGCCTGCACAGAGCCGGTGTAGACATCTGCAAAGATTACAATGTTAGGGTATCTGTTGCGTGAGACGTGCGAATGAAAAACACGTCTGATACACTTGCAGTCTAGATGGGTGGTTAGCCAATTGTGGGTTGTATTCATTCAATCAAACATTACAGCGGTGGTTGTTACAGTCACACCTGTCGGAGATCTGCACTCTACTGAGTGCACCTTTCTAGTTCATGCTGTTCTCTTAAAAACCTCTCTGAATCCCAAGGTCATAATTTAACTTTCTTTGGCTTTCTTCGCCCACCGTGATGCTTTTATCTGAAACTTACTGTACTCTTCTTTCAAAATGAACCCAGACGCACTTTAAATATCCAGGTTTTTAGACGTGTATGTGTTTCTTCTGTTTATGACGCCCGAGGTGGTCATGGACGGACACTTAACTCCTCCACATACACACACGCTCACATCATCAGGACTGATTACAGCCTGCCTGGTCTGGGGTCCGTGTGTGCACATTACCACCTCACCCATTTAGAAACAACAACGTCTCGGTAATAAGTCACCCTCAAGATCAGTTAGAGTCAACACAGACACCGTTCCTGTGAGTTACCAAGGGTTACGAACCGCTCTAGAATAATAATAGATCATAATAATAATAATAATGGTACTGCTGTGGGGTTTGACAGCAGGGGAGAGCAGATTTTAAAAGCCTCTCCTCCTCTTTAACTTGATAGTGTGAGAATTATTCACCTCATTGTTCCAGTCCTGGTTAATAGTGTTCCCACCATCTGCTCAAACTTCAACCGGCTTGACATCATAGCTGTATGCTGGCTCAGAGGCTAATGACAGAGTCATGCCAAATATTAGTCATGGCTAATATTTGCTCGTCTTTTTCAACAGCATTTCAAACACAGTTGCTCTTAAGCCTGCTAATTTAACCTGCAGCCGTGTTGTATACGGTACGTGTAGGGGTTATGTGAAGATGACTTCAACTGTACACTGGAGTGTTCTGGGAATAAAGGAAGGGCTCTAGAAGGAGGGGAAGGTACATTAAATGCAGGTGAAGGATGTGATGTTACCGTGGATATATGGATGTATTAATGATAATAGAGCTCTATATGGTATAGCAGTCAACCTTGATGCCAATCCCTTTCACTATTGGCCATCACTATAAAAGACATGTCTTGAATGGCTTACATGGTTTTTGTTTGTGAACAGTCAATGGAACTGTGTAATGGATGTTTTTTTCAACATTTTGATCTTGGAAATAGAAGTTTGCCAAAACGATCTCGACACAAGGCCAAACAGTAGTTGCTCTGGAGCTTTCAATCATATCCCACTATTATCTTCTTTTAAAGGACTTCTTGGGTATGTTGGCTTTAAAGTTGAGATTGATATCCATCCCTCTTTATTCATTCTTCTGAAGAACAAACTCAACTTTTAAGCCAACAGAGAAAGTCCTTAAAGGACCAAAGGTTAGACATTGGACCAAAGTGTATGTTTTCTTTAGTGTATAATCACCTGAAAATAGGAGCCGTTGTGTTTTTGTTACCTTAGAATGAGCCGTTTATATCTACATACAGAGCGGGTCCTCTTCACGGTACCGGCCGCCATGTTTCTACAGTAGCCCAGAATGGATAAACCACTGTGTTAACTTTTCCAACCAACAATGTGTAGTTGTCTTTGTGTTTGTAGTTATTTTAACCCCAAAACACAATATTGTTCCCTGAACTTAACTTGAAGTGGCAGTAGGCAGTATATTTTTGGCATCATTGGGCAAAAATTCCATAATAACCTTTCAGCATATTGTAATTCAAGTGTTCTGAGAGATAACTAGACTTCTGCTCCTCCTCATGGCTCTGTTTTTAGGCTTTTAAAAATCTAAACATAGCTGCTGGGTCACAATTTTTTCTAATTTTACAGCTAAACAGTACACTACAAGATGATTCTGAAAACATTTGAGGTGAGAAATAGGCATTGCAGTAAGAGAATATTAATTCATATGTCATCAGCGCTGCCTAGTTTGACCGTTTGGTCGGAGTTCGCGAGTGATTGACAGCCGGCTGTCATAAACAGCAGACCTCAGATCAGCTCTTACTGCTTGTTTTCCTCCGGTCTGTGAAATCTTGCAGATGCTGTTAGGAGCACCGAAGGACACCAGAGGACACAGAGGCACATGATTTTTTTCAGGTTACCTGTTTAATGTACTACTGTCACGATATAGCGTCCGTTCCATAAAAAATACTTTTTTTAATCATATTTGCTCCAATCTCGCCTACTTCAGCTTTAAGTGTTTTTTTTTTTGCCTAAACCTAAAGAAGTTGTAGTTCTGTTGCCTAAACCTAGAGAAACATGTTAGAACGTGTTGCTCTTAAGTTTCACTTTCACTTTTACAACGTAGTAAAACGCTTATAGTGACTGATAAATGCCTATTTAATGGCCTGATAACAGTCGAATCAGGTGAACTCCATCTGCTGAGGATAAAGCTCCCAAACAGCTACTAATGCACCCCATGGTGTTGTTTTACCAAATAAAACCTATTACTTGTAAATCTTTATCGGAGCCTAGAAAAGCTATTTTTATGTGTGACATCATCTCAGCATGCAGAGCAAAAGAAAGATATACTTATTCATGTGGCATGGGCCAAAATCTGAAATGACGAATGACCACCATTTTGGAACACAGCGTCCAGCTGTCAAACTGCATCCATGAATGTGGTGGTGATGTTGCAGGTGCAACACCGGCCCACCGATGTTTGCGGTGGTGGAAGAAGTAACAAAAGTGGCTGTGAGGGAGTTTTCGGGGAGTGCTGCACTTGGATTAGAATAAGACAGCATGAGGCCTTCAACAATTTCCTGTGATTCCCAGGGAGCTCAGTGGAGACTTCCTCTCCAGGCAGCGGCTGCCGGCAGCATGACATTCCTAGTTTGCAATTGATCTGTGGGATAAGCTAACAGCATGGGGGAGATTTATAAACAGAGGAAAGGGGAAATGCTGAATCTGTCTCACATATTGAGACATACAGTTGTGCGATATGTACTTTGCACAGTAAGTATGGTTACTTTGCATGTTTGCTACACAAATGATTAAGTGGGACTATACAGTTAAGTACCGCTGCACCAAAACCTGTGTATGTGCGTGAGTGTATTGTAATCACGCGCAGGAGGTTCCTATTTTGTAGTTCCAGCGTGTAGCCTTTGTAGAGCCCGGCTGTGCACAAATACCAAGCTGAGAGTGGCTGTTGAACTTTGGAAAATGTCAGCCACCGCTCCTCACAGACAGTACCGTCAGTTCATTCCTGGGTGTCCTCCCATCCTCCTCCTCCCCTGCACGCCTTAAAACTTTACTTGTGCCGAGAGTGACCTACTGAAATCTTTTGAAGCTGTGTGTAGGTTGTGGGCAGGGGGAGCACAGAGGATACATGTTCTTAGTTCAAACACAAACAGCCTTTCAGAAAGAACCTGGCCAGTTTTCGCTCTGAATACACGTGTTCCTCCGGTCACAGCGAGGGCATCGGAGAGAAAGGTGCAGAGTTGTTAGAGGAGTGGAAGGGGCTCAGAGATTGTCCTCAAAAGTAAAATGTAATGCATTCCAATAGAACTTTAGAATTTGGTTTTGACTGTATCGGAGAGGCAGCCATGTTGAGATCAGTTGAGGAAATAACCAGCACCGCTCACCAGCCGGAGCAAACTTTCTAATTTTACAGCTAAACAGTACACTACAAGATGTTTCTGAAAACATTTGAGGAGAGAAATCGGCATTACAGTAACAGAATATTGATTCATATTTGATCAGCGCTGCCTAGTTTGACCGTTTGATCGGAGTTTGCGAGTGATTGACAACTGCCTCTGTTGAATGAACAGCCAATAGGAACGCTCTCTCTCTCTGAAATGACCTGTGATTGGCCAAAGTCTCCCCTCACTGGCTAGATTTTTTAAAGCCTGAAGACAGAGCCATGAGGAGGTGCAGAAGTCTAATTTTCTCTCAGAACACTTAAATTACAATATGCTGAAAGGTTATTATGGGATTTTTGCCCAATGATGCCAAAAGCATTATGCTTACTGCAGCTTTAAGTACTATAGTTTGCCTTCTATTCCCTGCACTAGACTGTTGGGAGCTGTCCATGGTACTGTCACATGCTAAGCAGGATTAATGAATACAAGCCCCATACCAGTACAGTTTACCTTGCTCTCCTGCTAATAAATCCCGCTGTGAAACAGGAAAAAAAGCGTCTCCTTCACCCCCCATCATCCTCGTCATGCCTTTTCTCCCAGTGCTCCCCAAGTCGCCATGCCTCGGAGCCAGACACAGCGTTGGCTCTCCCGAGAGGAGAGCGTCCTCCAACTCCTCCATACAGTTGACACTACGCGCTACATGATGAGCCTCCCTCATCTGTGTGTTGTTTACATGTTGCTGCAAGAGGCAGCAGCATGTGATTGCTGCGCCCCAGGCCTTTTCGAGAATGCCACTTCAGAGGAATGCAAAATAAACATGTGCTAGTATATGCCAACAGTGCTCTATCTTCATGCTCACCAGCTTAATACATGCATAGTTCATGGACACTGAAGGCCTAGCCTGAGCGGGAGAAGGGGCCTCTTTATGCCAACTGTAATCAGCTCACACCAGGGCTACATGTAGTGGCACATTTTTTCACTTTTTACCACTAGCTCATCGAAGATTTTGAACATCCAGTCTTTTCTCAAATAGCACAATAACACCAGCAGATGTAAAGGGAAACTTTTCTATAATTGGTTCATTAAGTATCACAGTCTGGATGCTTGCCCTCTCTGTTGAACCAAAGAGATAATCCGTCAATTCACGAAACAAAGACCCTGTTGACTCCTCGGTGACAACCACTTCTCCTTCCACATATCAACTCTTTCGCAAACTGCAGTTGTTGACTCTTGACCTGTCTTCACACCCAGCAGCAGCTCTAAATAAAATTATGTTATTGTCAGCCCCCCCCCCTCCTCTCACTTCCTTTTGCCTTTTTTCCTTTCATGGACACACAGTCTCGAGGGGGGTTTTGGGAAGCTCTTGAGTGCCCTCATGTGTTCAGTACTGTTTACTTTCAGATCAGCATACTGTATGTATGTGTGTGTGTGTGCTATTGGCATGAGCCTCTGTGTTAAAGGAAAGACTGTCTGTTTTAATCACAGCTCTACATCCCCCAAGGTTTGTTCAGCTTATATCCTCTCTCATGCAACCACTTTTGACATGAATTTTTTTGTAGGATACGTACAAAGAATTGCGAATGCACATGTCACCAACCAAATGATTGTTTCTGTTGATGTCCGCGACTTTGTAGGCGCAGCTATGATATTGTACAAATATACCAATTTACCGAGCCCACAGGACAATCCAGCATGACAGCATGTCATCTCCTGTCTTTGCAGGAAGTGCTCTGAACCTGACTTGCCGGGCGTTCTTCGGCTACAGCGGCGACGTCAGCCCGCTCATCTACTGGATGAAGGGAGATAAGTTCATAGAGGACTTGGACGAAGAGAGAATCCAGGAAACCGACATCAAGTAAGAAAAAGCTGCCGGAATTGATTTCACAGGACGTGGAGGCGCTAATGAGGAATTAATAGCAGATGTAGATACATTCCCTGGAAAATATTAAAGGACGATACCAATGGGTTTTGCACGTTTTAGCCCATTAACTCCAAATTGCATTCACTAAACCAACCATTTTCCAGAGATTTATTTGCTGCATTCCAAGCAGCTGCTGGTTTCCATTTATTTCGCTATGGTATGAACATCATGCAGACACTTAAAAGCTTGTTTTTAATACTTATTCATTGATTTTGTCACCTTCATTTTTTGGTTTAAATGGTGTTATTGTCCAGTGGAAATGCACAAGCAAGCAAGAGGATAACTCATAGTATGCTACATTGTGCACAGTAACAATAGAACTGCATACATCACACACATAGCAAGATAATCATCTATTATATATCACAATACGTGTGTGAGTGGAGAGGGAACACACACCCTGAAATGGGAAAATCCAGGGTTGTCCTCAAACAAAGAAATTCTTAGTCGACTAACACTGACATGATTTTGTCGACTAATCAATTAGTTGATTTAATCGACAGATCTTTAGTGAATCACACAAAAGCACACCTTTAAATCTTCCGTATACCAGAGATGTGCTCATAAGTTTCTTGGAATTAAGTCATTCAGCATGAAAAAAGCATAAAAAATTACTAAGAGAGGGGAGGTTTCCTGGGAAAATCATATCTGAGCTACAGGAGTAATACTAATACGTCTTCACACATATTTGAGACACAAAATAATGAGTACAAGCTCAGAACTCTGAACATTGTTGCTTTAATATAGCTATAAACTGTATTATCACAACATACTACAATATCAGTGCCAGTGTATTGTATTGTACTGCAGTTTCATATTGATTATTTGTCCCATGCCTCATTGCATTTGCCAGCTATGCTGTCGAAAATTCAAGCCACAAGACCAAAAAAACAGCAACCCCGTACACTGAGAAAAGAAAACTGTTGTTGTTGTTGTTCGTTGCATTAAATAGTTTGTTGTTCTGCAGCTGACTCGAGTCAGGGACGTTGGAGCGTCCTTGAGTGCTACAACAAAGAGAGTTTTCACACCAGTCCTTGTGTGCAGCTGCATTACCAGTTCTGATAAAAAAAAAAACATATGACAATGAATGCTGTTGGTGAATTGTGTGTCACGATGGATTATCTAACGCGAGCAAGTCTCTGCAAAATGTTTTCATACTGAAATTAGCTGAAACTGGTGGCTGATCCAGTTGTTATGTAGGTACAGTGCTGGCCTTTTAAGTTCTTGGCTTTCATGAACACTCATCTGGGACGGCTGACGGTACGGTTCTCTTGCTCTCCCTCGATTTTCAGAAGATAAAACATGTCAATTTGTGAAATCGTAATATTGTATTAAAGGTGCTAATGATAACATTCAGCCTCTAGATGTCACATTCTCCCTCCCCCGTTCTATTGCATTTACTTCACAACAAGTCGTTGCCAGGCACTTACCATCAATCTCAGCCATTTATCCATTTTTTCCACACTAACTGACGACCCAGAGATACCACGTGATACCAATGTTATTCTACTATTGGACCCAAACATCAGATATCCTCCAAAGAGATAAACAAAACATTAATTTCAGACCCAGCAACATTTTTTAAATGATTATTTCAAAATCATAATAATTTTTTTTTAGGAAAAGCCAGTTTTATTCGTCAACTTTCTAAAATCTCTGTGGAAGTATTATTTAAAAAAAAAAAAAAAAAAATGTGTCTACATAAAAATGTTATCAATAACACTTACAGTAAATAGTTTGTTAAAGGGACAGAGTGTAGGATTTGGCGGCATCTAGTGGTAGTATTGAAGATTGCAACCAACTGACTGCCCCTCCGCTCACTCCTCCTTTTCCAAGACTGACCCATTCCCTGTGTTGCTATGAATTCTAAGGTAACGAAAACACGATTCTTAGTTTCAGGTGATTATACACTAATGAAAACATAGTTATGAATATTATATTCCATTTCTGCTAATAGATCCCCTGAAATGCTACACACTGTTCCTTTCAATAGGTAATACATGTAACTAAAACACAGAGACATTTGTTTAAAAACATCTCTTGCCATATCACATGCAGTTATAAATTCTTGTGCCAGTTTGGCTGTTTATCGTCTTGTGCTGCAGGGTTTGAGTTTGTTTTTTCTCTTAAAAGGAAAGGGAAGTCTGGAGTTTTGACAATAAATCTGGGAAGTAGTTTCATTGTGTATATTTTGTCTCCATTTGAGTTATTTGTTTTTTTCTCTGTCTATGATTTCTTTCCATGGCAAGCATTTTTTTCTTTAAATTTCTGTTTATCAGCTGCAGCACAGGATACACACACTATATAAGTGCTCCAATCATAACATGGCAAACTCAAGCCCAACAGGCAACAACAGCTGTCAGTGTGTCAGTGTGCTGACTTGACTATAACTTGCCCCCAAACTGCATGTGATTATCATAAAGTGGGCATGTCTGTAAAGGGGAGACTCGTGGGTACCCATAGAACCCATTTACATTCACACATCTTGAGGTCAGAGGTCAAGGGACCCCTTTGAAAATGGTAATGCCAGTTCATTAGGTTTAGTGATACCAGTATCTTCACTCTAGCTGTGTTAGTTGCTCTTTCTTGCACTCTAGTTGCGTTAATGTGTTAAAGAAATTAGTGGTGTTAAAACTAATTTGCATTAATGCATTATTTTATATATATATATACAGTATACTGCATACATATATAAATATATATATATGTACTGTTTATACATACATAACCACAGCTCTCTAACATTTTGCACCAAGGACGAATGCGCAAAATGCTGTACACATCTTAAAATAGCAGTTCCTCTAACTTGCCCTCTCTTGCCATCTCCTTTAAATGTAACATTGTAAAATTCGCCCAACAAGCCTGACTTTCAAGGCTCTGAGAGATTTAAAACAAGCCCATTTCCATGTTTCTCCCTCCTAGTGGTGTAACACATTTAAACAAGTCCATTCGCTGGTCCGTGTGCATGTTTCCCATTAGGGCTGTTTGGAGAGGCTGCAGCTCTGGGGAGACAGCCCTGTCAGATGGTTAACAACCGCCATTTTTCACACCGCCGCCACTACCGCTATCTCCCTCGCTGCACCCACCTATATCGGCATGCAGATGGGCCGCGGGGAGCTGAGGAGAAGGAGGAGGGGTGGGAGAGGGAGAGGGAGAGAGAGAGAGGGAGCAGATGGGGAAGAAGTGGAAAGAGTAAGAAATATGGTAGAAGTCACTTAGGAGGAAAGTAAAGAAGACACATTTGTGACAGTGAGTTTGGTGCACTGATATGAACATGAAACGAATCTCATCTTAACCACCGTCTGTCTTGTCCTCTGTCTCTCTGTCTTCCTCCATTAGTCCCTGACACCAGGATTCCCCCACTCTCTGGCTGAGGGGTTATCTTTTCAATAATTCATACCGATATTTCATGCAGCGGATCAATAATGTATTTGATCATCCACTCTCTGTTGCTGATGCTGCCATCCTAAGCTTTTTCACATCGAGTCAGTGCCTTGGTTTTTTTTCCCCTTCCACAAAGCCAACCAGACATATGGACCAGGCAAAGAAGGGGAGCAACGATAGGAGAAACTAAACATGAACAAAATGTGTGCTTACCCTGCAGCCAAGCTGCCTCCCTTTTTAGATGATACAGTGGGCATGTTTCTAAGGGTTACCTCTCTTCTTCAGGCTGGCACCCACACACTTTTAGCTTTATTACTAATGCATCAGCAGCCAAACTTGAGCTAAAAGACGAGCACTCATACCTAGGGCGCAGAGTTTCTGCAGGCGTTCATTTACCCCAACTCTGAGCCTATTGATTCAGAGGAGTTCATTTCTGTGGTAGCCCGAGCCCATAAATTCTAATTTGCACCAGCGGGGACAGGGCTATTGTTGTTATCATAGCATGGATGACTTGCCATTAGCATAGCATGCAGAGATTAATAAATTAGCAAAACAAATCTGGCTCAGCATAGTAAAGAAGGTGATCGATATGTTATTGACCCAATCCAGTTTGTGTTTTGCAGGTGTGCCTTCAATTGAATGTATAAAAAGGAATGAACGCAGAGGATTTGCTCATGAGGAAGGGAGACAATATAGAGAAGAAAATAGTGCCGGCGGCGGCCATATAGTTTGAGAATGCGTTCACGATTTACTCATTCAGCTACCTCTAAATCGATAAACTCAATCACACAGAAGAAAAGTAGTATTTTACGAAGAGTTTTACATGGAATTCAAATCTGAATCCGTCTGATTCAGCAACGTAGGAGCATCTTGCAGTAGATGCAGCTGTACACAGCGTTGCATCGTTCAAATTCACTCCTCAGCCCAGCTGTTTGGATGAGCTGTCATCCACCCATCTGTATCTTCACCTGGACCTCGTTATCCACCTACTCCTACTTTAGCTCCTCAATGTCTCCTTTCGAGGCTCAGGTTGAGCAGCGGTGGTCATTATCCATCAGGTTGTATGGCGTGCGAGCTGCGTTGCCTCATATAGGGCGATAATGTGGAAACTGGAGGCTTCAAAGTACCCCACCGCTCCCCGGAGAGACATGAATTATTCCCCGTGCCTACTTCTACCAGCGCCCCGGGCCCCCCAACCCGGTTGCACAACAAACTCAGCTGAAACTACAAATATCATCAGCGCTGCCTCAGCCTCTCTCTCCATACGCAAAGCCCCGTGATACACTTTCAATTACTGATGCCAAATCTCCCCAACAAGCCATCCTTATGTGCAGTTTATCGGCTTGAAGGCGAGAGAGGAGAGAGAAGCTTGAGAGTCATTATACCCCCACACACTCGCACACACTTTCCTCATCCCACTCCTCCTTCTCAACACAGCCGTTATGAACAGTAGATGATGCGCACACACACACACACACACACACACAAACAGAGGAGAGCTCTTTCTCATTTGCACTTTGTTTCCTCCAAAGTGTAATTTGTGCTGAGGGTTGCTGCTAAAAGTGGGCTAAGTAGTGTGTCTAAGGTATGAGGGAGCATTATCTCCCCATTCTCTCCTCCATCAGGCTCAACCAGCCCAGCGGGGGACACTCATTTACTTTATGGAATATTACTTTCTCTCCTTCTCCCCGTTACCATGGCAGCCGCTATAAAAAGATTTTCTTCTGATCGCCATTATTTGATTTCCCCCCCCTCGCACACTCCGAGGAAGAGCCCTTATTGATTTTCATTTCTCATATGTTTTGAGTGCAGAGAAAAGAAATGAACATACCTTGAAGTACTTACAGTAAAGGGGCTTCATTGAGTACATATATACAGTAATACCGAAACACGCTGCTCACGGGCTTTTTATGACTCAACCCAACACAATATGTTCTGTGATTGCTGCACTCTGGATCACATACATGCTGCTCGCCATCACAATCACTTGTACTCATGTACATCAGCACAGATCAGAGGAACTTGCCTCAACAGCCACTTCTCACCTCCTGTTTGCTGCAGAGAAGCATTGCTCAGTTAATGTCTGTTTGTTTTGTAGGGTTGTCAAGGAGCATCTCGGCGAGCAGGAAGTGGCCATTTCCCTGACTATTGACTCCTTGGAGGAGGAGGACCTGGGAAATTATTCCTGTTATGTGGAAAATGGTAACGGCCGTCGCCAAGCTACCATCCAGCTCTTCAGACGTGGTAAGGGCTCTTTCACGTTTCCCACTGCAACCTTTGGGAGTGTTAACCCCTTAACATCCAGCTTTTGCATTTCATTTCCCCCATAAGTGGCTTTAAGGTTGGAAAATTCATCTTATTCCTCACGGTCTGACACTATCATACATATTCTGTATCAGCTAGTTCCAACTCTTCATTAAAGCTATATGATGAATGAAATATTCAAAGCCTGGCTGCACCATTTCATCATCAAATGAAAATATTCCAGATGACTCGTGCATCATTTTATACACGTTTCCCCCGAACATCAGCCTGACATATTCGGTATCTTTGGGAACTCTAGGACTTGAACTCGCTAGGACTTGGAAATAAAGTTTTGTTTGTCGTGAACAAAACTTGGCTGCACAGCATTCAGTGCTTCGTTGAGGTTAAAGCTGCTCTAATCAATATTTTTATAGGAATAATGACTGTGTAATGTGAAAGGGGTCACTTGTAGCAACAAACCCACAGAGAATTGCAGTTTCCCTCCACTCTATTGAACGTTTTAGCATCTTTCAACTCATTGTTGAATGACTTTTCAGTGGTAAAAGCTCTAATAAATCCACAGTATGCTACCCGCCCAGCACCAAACACCAGACAGACAAATGGAGCCAGATATTTCCCTCAAGACTTGATGGAGACCAAAACAGAGCTAGAAGGAGAGAAAATATTGGACTTAAATTCAACAAGGTGGCCCAGTACATGAATGCAAATGAATGCTAATGTTGCTCCATACCTGTTCAATTTGTAAATAGGCAACTTTACTATTAAGTTTGACATATTAACTTTAAATGGTCATAGTACTGTGTAACCAGCCCAGTCGCATGAAAAGGCATATGCATGACACGATAATGCGCATGGCATTTTGCATGAAATAAGAACGCCGTTCTTGCTTTTGACGTGTCATTTCTACGCCATGTAGTCTGTATTGACTGCAATGTAAACGCATCCGCCTAAATATGCTACGCTCAAAGCTAGTGATGAAGAATAAAAATTGAGAAAGACTGCTTATGTTCAAGACCAGTGTTTTGTTTTGTAAGCTAGGTTAGTGATGTTTGTGACGTGTTTTCCGTATGCACGTTACGTTGTTTTCGTACGTATTTTACTTAGTTTACGTACATATTTTTAGCCCAACCATGACCTTTTATCTAAACCTAACTAAGTGGTTTTGCTGCTTAAACCTAAGATCACGATTATTTATCACGATTATTCATTGATTTTAGCAACAACATATTTTCATTATCGCACTTTTATATTAAAATAAACAGAGCACTGCTTTCACTTCCATGCCGTGCTACATTCCTGCTAATGTACAAATTAACCCATTAGCAGACATTGCAATATTTTTTTTTCTGCAATATGAAAAAATAGAGGAATATTCACCCTACCCTTTTGTTAGCTACATTTTAAAGTTAAATGCATCAATCTGGTGCACTTTGGGAGCAAATCTAGCAACATTAAGAGGCTCGATAAACAATTTAGTGCTCTTAATTTAATCATAAGCACATTGGTTTGTATAGATAGTGTCTATCCCAAAAGTGAAGCCAAAACATCTCGATCGCAGGCTGGTGGTTAGCTGTTAGTTTAGGAAGCGCTTTATTTGATATGCTGTAGAGTTTTCTATGAGCGGAGCATTTTAAACGTCAATATCCAGTCGATCATCAAGCCAAAATCGTGATTGCGATTAATATTCAATTATTAATTGTGCAGCCCTACTGTGGACGTTGCCTTAGTTTTGCTGCGTAGCGTACAAATGACCTGCAAAAAAGTGGCGTACAAATGGCACGTGAAAAGCCTAAAATGCTTCTAATATCGTGTCATTTATGCGCCTTCCCGTGAGATCGTGTTGGTATAACAGTGTTGCGCTTACAGCTTGTTTTTGCTCTCAAAAATCAGTTATTGCAGGTTTAAAGCTTTCAGGTGTTCAAAGTTTAAACACATCTTATTTTTTAAGATTACTACAGATATTGAAATATTAATTTAACAGGACAGAGAAGATTTCATACACCTCACTTCATATAAAGAACGTACAGCAGTCCTTTAAACAGCATGCTGTTGTTTGTCCTTTCTAGTCCATTTTTTTAATTTCTTTTTCCATCCAGGCGTGTTAACAATCTGTGCGTGAGCTCCATTTGGTCGTGCCGTTCTTTCCTACATGTGCTCCAGCAGCTGTGTAGCTATTTTGGCTCTGTAACATGACTTGTCTGAAGCTCTTTTCATGCACTGGTTGTCACCCCGCAAAGAGAGGTAATTTGATGGCTGTTTAAACAGCAAATTGGTCCTCAGCTTTTCCCAACAGGCCAATAAGTTCAGCATACAATTACATTTTAAGTCTTTATCTGGCTGTCTCCCCGCTTTAATCTCTGTCTCTGTGACCGTCTTTTGTAGATGGCCCAATTCCTTTTGAGTGGTCTTTGTAGACTCCAGACAGCTTCATTTAACTCTCTCTGTCAAAGCAAAGCAGCATTTCCAAGGAGGGAAAGTAAAGCTCTCTCTCTCTCTCTCTCTCTCTCTCTCTCTCTCTCTCTCTCTCACATTATTCTGATGTTTATTTCATGTTTCCCCTCCCAGAATGCATCACTCATAAGCCCTGCAGCAGGTATGTGAATGTCTCTGCAGGCTGCCTTTCCTTCCATTTCAGAAGGAGAGAAATGGAAAGAGAGAAAGTGGTCAGTGAAACATGAACAGCTTAGAGAGTGAGGATTAGTTAAAAGCATTACAGTTATGAGGGAAGGCCAAGAAATTACATTTTTCCCCCTGTTTCTAGTCTTAATGCTAAGCTAACTAAGCTAAGCTGCTGGGTGTACATTTATATTTACCGTACAGAGATGAGAGGTGTATTAGACCATTTAGTTCTTACATTAAACCTGTTTGGGGTAAAATTAACAGCCAGTTTTAAGGTCGTCACACACTGGCAGCGGGGTTTTTTTTTCGTGCAAATAGTTTGTACGTCGATATATTTTTTCGAATTGTTGCTTTTGTCTTGAGTACTTTCAAGGCACGGTCACACATGCACAAATGCAGTTTGAATGCGCCTGCCGTGGCGATATTCAAACTGAAAGTTCACCAAAGTTGGACACCACGTGAAGATTTGCTTCGCAACCGAAGCAAATGTTGTTTTTTCACCCTTTCGCTCGCATAGATTGGGAGTGAATGCAAGGCAATGGTAATTTTGCACATGTGTGACCATGCCTTCACACAGAACGCAAATATTACGCAGCGAAAAAGTTGATTTTCGGAGCTTTCACACCGCGATTAAAGGCATCAACCAGTCAACGGTTGAGTTGCACCTATATTTATGAAACAACAACATGAAGACTACAAACCTGAACGACAAACTTTATTACTCATTTCAACTTTGACAAATGTAGCGCAGACCAGAACCACCTGGTCCGTTCTTACCTTTCACAATAAAAGCCCTAGACATATAATATTTGCAGGCGAGTATTTCTCATTTTCGTGTCGTTTACTCGTCACATCCCCAGTGTGTAAAGGCCTTTAAACTGTTGATTCAAGTAACAAATGTAACTTGGTGGTGAGAGAACTTCACTTTTTTCCAAAGCAGCCTCACATGTTTTAGCAATTGTCTTCAATATATCATCTTAAAAAATAGCTATCACTCGCTTGTGGGAAAGAAAATTCCTAAAATAAAATAGCTTGTATTGAAAACTATAGGGAGAATATCTCATGTCACTGAAAGACATGTAAAGGTATTTACAGTGTACATAATCTGATAATATAGAGGCTGCATTGCGGTTGCCATGGCAGCCGTGCAGTGTTCCAGTCCACAGTGACAGAGATATAAGGTGAACCCGTTCTGGCTGAGCCAACCAGGTAAACGCTGCTTTCATACACAACATAACTCATCCTTCCCCAAGCTAGGTCTCTGGGGAGATGGAGAGGAGATAATGGAGAAGAAAAATGAATGGAGAGACAAAGAGGGGGGGGTGGGGGGGGGAAGCAAGAGAGAAGAAGAGGTATGATGGAGAGGGGGGAGTGAGTGAGATGAGTAGACTGAAGCCTTTTGTTTCCAAAATGCCTCCATCCATGTCCAGAATTGTCACAAGTCCCACTATGGACGGCAGCCAAAGTGCAGAGCTGTGTCATTGCTGCGCTGCTCCAAAGAAATGAACCCAATTTCTCATCATCCCCCTTTTTTTTTTCCACGAGTGTCTCCCTGCACTGTGCCCTCTCTCATTTTTCCCAAAGTCATTATGAGCCTCGTGTCTCTTCCCTCTGAAGATTGATGCTGCTTCGCTCTGAAAATACTGATGATTATCCAGCCTTCCAGCAAATGTAAATGTGTCCTATAAGTGCCCCGTCCTGTGAGTTTAACAGGGAAAGGAAAACGGAAAAAAAAAGAGTTGCTGCGGAATTATTGTGTATTCATGAGATATGTGTATTCACCATAACGTGCCGTGATTGTCTCAGCAGTTTTTTGAATATCTTCCGGTGTGTGTGTGTGTGTGTGTCTCATCCTCAGCAGAGCTCATGTACACCGTGGAGCTGGCAGGAGGGCTGGGAGCGATCCTGCTGCTACTCATCTTCCTCATCTCCCTCTACAAATGCCACAAGATAGAGCTGATGCTTTTCTATAGGAGGCACTTTGGCAGCGAGGACGTGGACGGAGGTAAAGAAACAAATCCTCTCTTTTTTTTCTGTGTGAAGACGTCCAACTTGTTCTGGCTTTTTTTAAAGGGGCCTTTCTTATCCAAAATTCGATGTCAAGCGCGGCTGTGTATGTGCCTGTGTGGGTTTGTTTTCATGGAAGCGAATATGTTCTGTTTCTTTGCCCATGTGCATAAGATTTAATGTGTGTGTGTGTGTGTTCTGTCAGAGCCTCTATCCATAACAGACTCCCTGGTAGATACAAATGTCTTCTCCTATCTCAGTGACAGCAGCCCATTTCCTCTCTCTCTCTCTCTCTCTCTCTCTCTCTCTCTCGGTCTCTCTCTCTCTCTCTCGTTGCTGTAGAGGTGCACGTGATTGCGTGTGCACATTGCTGCAATGGCTGCATAGGGAAGAGAGGAGACAGATTTTCAATTTGTTGCCCATTTAAAAAGAGATCAGTCTCAATATGTCATGGAATGATGCCCACCCTCTGCTGTCGAAGGCCAGATAGCGGGACACGGGGACCGGGCAGGCTCCAAGCTCCCTCCCTGAGCGGCAAATAGGGGCGTAAACAGCCTGAAAATTGGAGAGCAACTTTCTGTTCTCTCTCCACAGAACATAGTTAACTTTTGCTTCAGTTAACGATTTGTCTGTTTGTGTCCCAGTATCTTCCCTGTTTTCCGCTTTGTGTTTTGACTCTCCCTGCTTTCTTTTCAAGAATTCTGGAAAGACTGAACTCATTTTTTAATCATTGGATTGTTTCTACAGTAGCATGAATTATCTATTACACGCTGTTTTGTTGACTCAAACTTCCACATGATTAAGTCATACCGTCAGGGACCCGCAGATACAAGCTGTTTTTGATTTTCCAAGTTTGCTAGGTGGTTAATTTGAGGTTGGTTGCTAATTTGAAAGTGTTGTTTGATGTTCGGATCCTATCGCGCGCAGCTCTGGCCTTTCCAGTGAGTTTCAAAGCGGCGTGTGCTCCTCAAAGAGTTTGCGAAAAAGCCCCTCTTCCCTTTTTGGCTGGCCCACAATCCAGTTTCGACAGAGCATAATGACTAGGACTCACTGAACATGTCACCAGTGGTGCTTTTTTTTCCCATCGTCTATTTTCTGCCTTTTCAGTTCTTCCCACTGTCTTCTGGGAAATCATTTTCGAGGTGGAGAAGAGGGGTATTGCCTCAGTCTTGATTTGGTATTTTTGTATCTACCCCAATTTAGTTCTCATGTACACTATATGGCCAAAGGTATGTGGACACCCCTGTCCAAATGTGCTTGTGTACTTCAGGTGTGTTGCTGTTTTTTAAGCCACTTTGTTCCAGTTAAGGATGGTAAAGAAGCATGGTTTGGAGAAGTATTTCAACAAGAGCAGAGCAAGATCCCGAAAGAAATGGTGAACTGGAACTTGATGAACTGGAACATCGACTACGAGCCAGGCTTTATCACCTTACATCAGTGGCCGACTTCACTAACACTCTTGTGGCTTAATGGGAACAAATCCCTGAATCTAGGTTCTGTGGAAAGCCCTCCCAGAAGAGTAGAGACTGTTATAGCAGCATTTCACAGGAAACGTGCAAGTGATTGAAATATCACTGGTTTGGGGTTTTTTTTTTCGAATAAAAACAATCTTTGTGGTTGATGCAGACAAATTAAACTGATGCAGTGAAGTACAAACACAATCATCATTTCATCAAGTTTCACTGTGGTGTAAAGTCAGACTCTAATCCAGTGGTTCCCAACCTTTTTCCCCTAAGGGACCCCTTTTCTATCATTGAGTAAACTGACAACCACTGACTAATTGACTATTTTATGGATATTTCATATTATATTCAACGCGTAACAATAACAGTACAGAACAACTGATAAACTGTACAATATAACTGCAGGAAGTTTGTGTAAAATGAGTGATTTGGATGAATTTTGAGCAGATTATTTCCTGTGAATATTGCATCAGAGATGAGTTTTTTCTGCTATTTTTAAGAACTTTTAACACAATTCTCTGTATTATGTATTTTTTTTAGGGCTGTCAATCGATTAAAATATTTAATCGCAATTAATCGCATGATTGTCCATAGTTAATCGCGATTAATCGCAAATTTAAAAAATCACTCAACTTAAAAAATAACAATTTAATTTAGTTTTCTTCACAGAAATGAATTAAATACTGAGATATAGGCCAACTGTATATTTAAAAAAGTAAAGAAGGCGACCCCCCATGAAGCCTTGGTGACCCCTAGTAGGGTCGGGACCCCCAGGTTGGGAACCAGTGCTTTAGACTACATATATTTACAGTAATACAGAATATTAAATAAAGTCTAAAGTATTCTACAACACTTCAAATACTGACTTCTGCATTAATTGAATATTTTTTTTTTTTACAATATATTATTCTATTACAATATAATTAATTTCTTATAATCTTTTGAGGAAATTACCGTAACATGCTCTGTTTGGATGAGAATTCATTATTTTTTGCAGCATTATCTGATAATGATTATCTGATAATAGTTTAATTTAAATAGCAACAATGATTAAGATATACTTTACAATGTTGTGATGCTTTGATAAACTAAATGTTTGATGTATTACCTTATTTGATACAGACATTTTCATTTTGTGTGCCATGCAGATGAGATCTTGAGCCCAAAATTAGGAGTATAGTGTTTTGTGTGAAGGGTTTTTATAACTGAAACTGCTGTGAAAGTTGAGCCAACACACATGTACAAATGCTGTAATGAGGACTTCAGGGATATTGTGCCTTTTGAGCTGGAGGTCAATGCATTTAGTTAACTCCCGGTTGTCTCTTTGTGTGTTTCAGAAAACAAAGACTACGATGCGTACCTGTCCTACACCAAAGTGGACCCTGACCAGTGGAGTCAGGAGACCAGGGAGGAGGAGCGCTTCGCCCTGGAGATCCTCCCTGATGTCCTGGAGAAACATTACGGCTACAAGCTCTTCATCCCAGATCGAGACCTCATTCCAACAGGAAGTAAGCGCTGTGACTGCCTGTGTATACGTGGTTGCACACATATGTTCATGTATCATATCGTATTGGAGTGTGAGGGCATTTACAGCTGCTCGTGTACTGTGGTTGCTGCAGTGTGTGGCACATTTGTTCCACTTTGTCATTCAGTAGCAAGGACAGCGCCACAACAATGTGAGTTTAAAGGTTTAATGAGGAAGTATTGGATGTTGGGGATGGATGTGAGGAAGGGGATTAAGATGTAGGAGGAAGTTGTCGATTCAAGCCAGTCTGGAACGGAAATTTGAAGGCTGGGAGAAGAGTGAAGTGACTTAAATGGAACTAAGGTGAGCATGAGCTTGACGTTATTGTTTCGAATCTAGGAGCGATATGCCGGAGATGATCCACAAATGAGGTGTGGTTGAAAATAGTTTGAGCTGATATGCCCAGTCTGGCTGCAGAAAACAATTACTGGAATAGTGTTCTGAAGAAACAGTATACACCAAATGCAGAGGACTTGGTGAAAATGCATGTCAAACCAGAATCTAGTGGCCATTCTCCTTGTTTCAGTGAGAGAGAGAGTGGGTCTTGTGTTGAGGCTTTGGTGGCATACCTGGAATTGATGTATTTGGTAGAGGTGTAAATCACAAGTTTCATCACGATACAATACTATATCGATATTAACGATATTTTCTGATATCACAAAGTGGGCTCTGGAGGAAGGAGGTGCGCTTGGACAGAAATGGTGACACAGACGTGCCATGGGAATTTCAAAATAAAGGCGTATCTTAAAGATGATGATATGTATCGATGTTTTCACTTAGCATCGATGATATTGGATTGTTTAACATCGAATCGATATATCGATCCAGATGGATGTATCGTTACACCCGTAGTATTTGGTCAGTTGCTCGTATGGGCTGAGATCGGAGTCTAGATACCGGTATGAGAGAATCAGAAGTAGGAATGACGATGTCAGATAGCCTGGAGTGGATGATGCAGAGGCTGAGAAGGTTGGAGGTGAAAGGGAAGCGTTCTGATGTGAGAAAGTAACGGGATAATTGGAGGTAGAAGTACAATGGTTTAATGAAAAGCTGTATCCTGATAAGCAGAATCGACCGAGCATGGGTGATGAAATTGCAGATAGACATGATGGCTAGAGAGGGAAAGGGCAGCTGGTAGGTGGTACGATATGCCTGGAAACAATTCCAGTCAGTTAGATAGGCTGAGAGAGAGCATGGGGTGAAGGCTGTTAAGGATGGATGCGTGGGAGGTATTCAAACTGATTTCCAGCTCTGGAGCTTGTTGAATATTGTGGCTGAAAAGGGTCGGACCGGTATGGAATGAATGTCCGAGCGGGACGTGAGCTGCACCGAGAATGAACAGATATTAATGACGGCATGATGGCCGGAGAATGAGATCTTTAGGATTCCTACAACTGTTGTTGGAGTGAATGAGTATGGACTCTCTAGACCATTAGTGTCCCCAAAGATTGGCGGCTATGACAGTGGGGTACAGCTTCGGGGTGTCACGATTTTGAATCTAAATCGAAAATTGATCGTAATTAGCTTCCGATTTCGGCCATCGAAATCAAAAGCAGGATCTACGATTATAATTTTTTTACCCCGGGTACTTGCATGCATCTGAAGGGGAAAGAAACAACACAGCGTATCTTACCAGTAGCCTGCAGCTGCACATTGAGACACCATGGACACTGCCAGACTCGGAAAACGATGGAGAAACAACTAAAGTTTGTAGGCTGCAGAAGAATTAGAGACTGCAGCAACCAAAGAAAGAAAAACAGCGCTCATGTTTGCCGATTTCAGCCAGTTATCTCCACCTGAAATCGATTGTTTGTCTACATCGTTTTGTACGGTAAAGCGGGGTTTATGCTCGCCATAGTTTAAAGCATATAGGCGCCGACCGAGGCCTATTGAGAGAGGCTGGGACTGGGTCTACGACACATGGGCAGTGTAACTGGAGCTGCAGTCGTACGTTCTTTGCCGTTGCTATTGGACAAGGACGTCATGGTGCATTCAGGTGTGCCTCGTAAACTCTAAGAAACTCTAGCTGTTGTTGTAAAGTACCCTCCTGCCATCTAGCAGATCGTCTTTTTGTTGTTTAACAGCTTGTTCACCAATTGATCAATCGTATCAAGTGGTGAAATAAGTTATTGTTATTACATATTAGATCAATTATTTAAATTTGACCATATGGCCTTTATTGTGGTTCCAAAACAATATCACACTTGATAGCCTCTCATTTTAAAGAAGAATTTGAAAGTGTAAATGACAGTTGTCAGGGCATAAAACTAATGATCTGTTGATCTTTATGAATCAAGACTCCATGGTCTAACAATGGCACGTTTAAATCGAAAATTTAATCGAGTTGCGGCCTTTAAGTCAAATCGAAACGGGGATTTGGAGAATCGTGACACTCATGAGTGTGCTGAAGGTTGTGGCAGATAAGCGTCAGGAATGACGGGATTAAAATGTCTGGAAGAGAATCTTTTTCAAATGGATCACTGCCTGAATCAGACTGATGAGTCTGCAGTTTGAGACCCATGCTGAGTTGATTGTTCGGTGTAATCGAAGGTGGCGTTGTCTGACTTTTTGGATTGATGCTAGGGTTAAGCAGGAAGCACCATCTGTTAAGTCTGGTTAACTTCATTAGTTTGAAGTCTTTGTTGTGTGTGGGCCTTCTGTTTTGTTTTTCATTGTCACTGTCTTGTGTTTCAATGTTCTGTGCTGTTTGGGCAGATTCAAGCGGAGTACAGTCACACTCACAAATGATTAGTGGATGATTATTCCAAATTTCAAAATAAGAGAAGAAGGAAAAGTCAGTCAAATACTGCCGACAAGAATTTCTTGTATACTCTCAAATCTCTCTGGATAAAAGTAGAAGCTCATAGTATTTCACACTGGCTATTCTCATATTATGTACTACAGACATGGGAATATGGTATACCGCGTGTTCCAGGAGCTGATATATTGAACAAATTTATCATCCTCCCTGGTTTTCATCCATGCATTAATAAACCACCAAAAATTCTGTCTGAACATATTCTCATGCGTGCTAACTCTGCTTAGTAGTCCGTCTATGCGAGCGGTACACAGTGTGCTCTCTTAGTAGTAATGCTGCTGTGTGTTTGTACTGTAGGCTTCATGTGGAACAGATAAAACGCAAACACGTCCTCGTTGGTCCAGATAGAATTAAACATCAGCGCGAAGTGTGTGAAGGCTCTGAGCCCTGCCGCCTCTTTCCTTTAATCAAAAGAAGATTGCCGCCGGCTTCAGTGCCAAGCAAACTCATTGTAGATGAATGTCAGGAAAACATGGTATATGATTAATCATATGTGAAATAATAAAAAAAAAAAAAAGATGAATGAGAGGCAACTTTTACGACGATGTTTGAGCATGTTTCTGTGTCTGTGCTGTGTTCTGCCTGTGACCTAAATGTTAAAATGTTTATGTTTAGGTCTCACCAATGAGCATTACCAGGATGAAACGCGACTCTTTGGAGGTACTCGCCCTCAGTCTTTTCCTCTTGTATCAGCTGCTGTCATTTACCTGCTCCTAGGAAGTTTCAAAGAGACGTGTTGTGTGATCTCTGAAACATCAGGGCCCAGTTCAGTAGACAGCGACTCAGCCTTATCCTATAGTCTGTACAGCTTTATCAATCATAGCCCTCATCTAGAGCCATTTAGCGCAGCGCTTAGCTTTGTCTGTGGGTCAGCCCTCCAGAGTATTGATCACAATACACAGAATAATACTTTACACTGCACCACAACAAAAGACACATATTCAGCTGAACAAAGACCATGCTTTTAGATATGTATGTACACACACATCCCTATGTCTTTCTCCACACACTAAGAACTATAGAATAAAATGAGTTGCTTTTTGACCAGATATTGGAGGTGGACAACAAACCTGTCATTGTCTTGTGTTTTGTGTCTGATGCTGTATGTTCATCCATCATTAAGTGTTGTGGTCCCGTCCTCATTAAATCAGCTCAGAACATACTGAATGTACATCCCTCAACTATTTTGCTGCTCTTATGTCTCGTTATTTTCTTTCTCTACCTCTCGTTCCCCGCAGCCTACATAGAGGACGTGGCGCGCTGCGTGGACCAGAGCAAGCGCCTCATTATAGTCATGACACCCAACTACGTGGTGCGGCGAGGCTGGAGCATCTTCGAGCTGGAGACGAGGCTGCGCAACATGCTGGTGACCGGCGAGATCAAAGTCATCCTGATCGAGTGCGCCGAGCTGCGCGGCATCATGAACTACCAGGAGGTGGAGGCCCTCAAGCATACCATTAAAACCCTCACCGTCATCAAGTGGCGCGGCCCCAAGAGCAACAAGCTCAACTCCAAGTTCTGGAAGCAGCTGCAGTACGAGATGCCGTTCAGGCGCACAGAGCCCATGCTCACCCACGAGCCGGCGCTGGACGTCAGCGAGCAGGGCCCCTTCGGGGAGCTGCAGACCGTCTCTGCCATCTCCATGGCGGCAGCCACCTCCACCGCCATGGCGACCGCCCACCCCGAGCTGCGCTCCTCTTTCCACAACACCTACCACACCACCATGCGGCAGAAACACTACTACCGCAGCTACGAGTATGACTTACCCCCGGGGGGGACCCTGCCACCTCTCTCCTCTCTGGGGAACCAGCACACCTACTGCAACATCCCACTGACACTGCTGAACGGACAGAGGCCTCCCGGGAAGAGCCGAGAGCACAGCCTGGAGGAGGCGCACGCCAACAACGCCATGCTCCCTCTGCTGCCAAGAGAAACCAGCATCTCCAGCGTCATCTGGTAATGATGAACAGGCTCAGCATCAGCTGCGGGAAGATCAGTCGGAGCCAGACGTGACTAGGCTCAGTCTGGTAGGAACACAGTTTATGGTCGTGATTACGGCGCAAAGTGTTTTGGATCCATTCGGCTCCAACCGTTGTTAACTGGCAGCAAGTGACGGCGATACAGCAGGTTTTTTGGACATGGTTTCCCTTGTTTTGTTTTTTTCAAGCGGACAGCGCCTCTGTTACAGAGGATGTTTTCTATGTGGAACTACAGGAGATATAATGAAAACACTGTTTCCCCTACTGGCGAGATACGGACTTGCAAGAACTCCACATTAAAGAACCAACACTATGGCAATTGTGCACACACTCACATACACGTACACACACACACACACAAATGTGCATACACACAAACAAAAGGAAAACAGGGTCTTGTACATATATTTCGATTTCTTTGTAGCATCAGTGTTTTCCTGTTTTGTTCTTTTCGTTTTGTTTTACTCAATCATGTTTGTTGCCTTCTCTACTGTAGGACTTTGCTTTAACTTGTTATACAGAGTTGTATATTTTTTATTGTTTTCTCTTTTTAGTTTGTTTTTTATTCTTATTTCAATGCGCTTGTTTGGAAAGCCAGTATGTCATGTACCTGCGCTGTTTTTTTTTTGTTTGTTTGTTTGTTTTTCAATCTTTGTGTAGTTTAAGAGAACATTTTTAACACTTTTGGAATTGCCTGGACATTTCAGGAGCTTCAAGGAGCTGAAACTTCTTTTTGTTTTACCTGTAAAAGGTGTATCTAGTTTAAAAGGAAACTCTCTTTTAAAAAATCATAGAATATGCAAAAAGAAGGAGGAGCTGGCAAAAATATACCGTCCCGTTGGACCGAAAAGGAGGAGCGATTGGGGGGCAGTGCTAGTCCTCTCCAATCAGATAGACCGATAGACTGGCAGATCTCTCTCTAAAGCTTCATATTTTCTATTGAAACAAACAGCCTTGCTGTTTTAGAGTGATAGTGAAATGCCTCACCTTAAAAGGAAATCTGTAGATTATTTTAAAAAGAATTCTATTTTTATAACAGAAAAAGAGTTTGCTTGAGAAGTCATACTTATTTGCATTTCATCGACCATAGAAAGGGGATTTGTGTATAAGTGTTATGCTGGTTTTGTACACTTGCAATGTGGTTCCTGGTTTGTTAAAGAGGTTAAGGTGGCTTTTGAATCCCACACGGAAAAAAAAAATATCTCCTCTACTGTTCTAGATTCAAAAGTAAAGCATTTTCAATGTTTTGGTTTTTAAAACATAATATTATTCCCATCCTGATAATTCCTTTGGTTCATATGGATAGTTCATGTTTAAGGAAAGAAAAGAATACATTTGTGTTTTGAAAGACTTTTTAAATATATTTGAAGGTGTGATTTTTGAGTATGCATAGCAAATAGATATGTATTCTATATATAATATAGATATTTATATAAATATATAAACACGATTTTCACTTGGAAAGAAATGTCTATCTTTATAGAAACACAATCATTATCAGTTGCCCTTACTTTCTCACTGCACATTAAAAACATTGATTTCCTTTTGATGTTTTTATTTGTGTCCATCTTTGACCGTTTGTTGGCAGTATTTCATAACATCACGTACTGATTATATGCCTAAAAATCCATGATCCATAATGGCATGTTCACTCTTTATGACTTATTTGGTGACAACAGTTGACTAACGGGGGGGAAAGTGAGTTTGTCAAGGACGATAAACAAGCATCAGCGTCTCCAGATACTGCTGGAAAGCTTCTAAACACTAAAAATAAATTGTGCCTTATACAGTATAGTGGACAACACTACAAGACTATAGTAGTACTAGACAACCTAAAAGCAGTGTAGGCATATGCACATTCTGATTACTCAAGAAATAACTTCAGGGTATTAAAGGATAGTTTCACATTTGTTTTTCAAATATTGAATCTGTTTTTGCTTGCTTACTTCATACAGGCCATTAAGAGATCCCTTGTCGACACGCTTCTAATGGAAGAGACAGGCACAAAATCCAGGGTGCTTATTCCATGAATGAAACTTGAAATAAATTTTAAAGTTTATCTGAAGCCAAAACGACGCTTCAGTAGTTAATCAAATCAAGACCTTCTTTTTTTTAGTACAAAATTCCCTCTATGTTTTCCCCAGGCGGCAATCTCCAGGGTCTGAAAAGTGAAACCAATGCGGAAGTGTCTTAAAGCATTGGGGGCAGGGGACGTATCCTCTGGTTGCAAAACATTGTATAGAAGTCTATAAGAACATTACCCTACTTCTCACTTGATTTATTACCTCAGTAAAGTAAGTCTTCTTTAATACGGCATGATGTTTAGTAAATTATGCTCCCATTTAGAGTAAAATAGACCATAGAGCAGGGTATGCTTTAGGGCGTGACTACCTTGTGATTGACAGGTCGCTACCACGGCGTTGTCCGGTCTAGGAGTTGTCCGTGTTTTTCATCTTACAACTTTAACCCTTTCACAGTGTGTTTTCAGCTCATGGAAGATAATTATAACCTTTTTTTGTCGCCTAAAAATGTCTTATTCAGTGTTCAGTTGTATTTAGCTCCACCCTCTCGTGCCCCTTCTGGTGGCGACGGCCAAAGACCAAGATGGCAACAGCCAAAATGCCAAACTTGAGGCTTCAAAACAGCAGTCTACAAACCAATGAGTGACATCACAGTGACTATGTCCACTTCTTATATGCAGTCTATCATAGATACTCATTTATTGTCCCCCATCACTTACATTTGGAAGTGCATTAGGAAGGGATCTTGTAATGGCCAATATGAACAGGAAGAAAGATTACAGCAAGCAAAAAGTGTTTCAGTGTTCATTTGAGCACCTGACTATTGTTTTAAGACAGATTTGAAAAATTGTAAATTAATAAATAAAACCCAAAACAAACCTCTACAGGGAGATTATGAAATGTGCTTTGCAAACAATGACTCGTGAGAGATTTACTTTAAAGGACAGAAGGTAGGAGCTAGTGCCCAGATGTGTTTGTAATGTTTGTGTTCCTGTCCTCCAATGATTCTCACATTACATCATACAACACTAACAAACATTATCATTTATAGTAATATGTCGATGCAGAGTGCAAAGGAGGAAGGTCTACAATTAGACAGCATGTAATGGTGGAGGTCATGATGGGAATCTCACAGTTTAAAGTGGGCCGATATGGGGGTCTCTGAGCGCTCTCCATGCAATCTTCATTTCCCTGGTTCAACTCTGGCTGGGGACTTTCGTTGCATCGTATCCCCCTTGCTCTCTCCCCATGTTTCCAGTCTATCTCTCCTGTCAGATAGAGGCAGAAATGCCAAAGATAAACCTTTTAAAAAAGTGCTGATAAAAGAAACATTTTGGCTTAAAGCCAAGGAATCTCATTTGATGCCTGACTTTTGCTTGGCAACCTAAACACGATGGTGGTGCAGTGCTGCCAAACAGTGCCATCTCCTGGGGATTCACACTACCTGCAAGGGGTGTTTGTGATTGAACGCTGGTAAACACAGAAACACAAAGCAGATTTACTGATTCTCTGTCAATCCCAGGAGAGAACAGAGACAAAGAAAAACTGGGGCAGAGGAAAAAGACAGGGACAGAGTTAAATGGAGAGGAAGGGAGAAAGTGAGTGAGAGACAGAGTTTGTCGCCATAAAAGACGGGCTGCATGGACATTTTTGTTGGTGCCAGGCTGCACAAAAGGAGCTCAGATGGTTTCAGACTCTGCAAACATATAGAAAAAAAACAGATATAACTGTATTATTGAAAACACAGATGAACCACAACCACTGGAACTTACTGTGGCCTAATAAAGATGCCAACAGTTGGACACACATGCAAGCACACACAACATGTTGTCAACCAGAAGTAGAGCTGGTGACTGCTGCGTGTTGGCAGCCTCCTGCCAGACAGCTGGAGTTTTATTAGCAGACACAGGATTAATAGACTCTTTATCACATAGAGCAATTAAGGAGTTAATTGGAGAGAAAATAGGCTCCATAGAGAGGGAACATCTAGAGGAGATAGACAGAAACAAGCAGGGGTGCGTGGAAGTAACAAATTACATTAACTGTCGTTTCTGTAACAAAGTCGTTTTTTGTGTACTTGTATGTAAAAGAAATCTGTAATTTTACTTTTACTTAAGTATTTTTAACCTCAGTTATTGTAGGCTACTACTTGGAATAAAAGAAATGAGCCAAATCAGCAGCTGCAGCAAAGAAAAAGCTGCTGATGTGTCTGCGGACACGGGTTTTGGGGTATGGGGTACAACACATGCTCAGTGTAACTGAAGCTGCGGTCGTGCGTTGCGACTGGCTCAATTTCGCTCATGTGTAGTACCCCAAAGATACTGTATGACGCGTTCAAGAAGCGTGACCCAGCCTCCTTCAATAGGCCTTGACATAATGCAGGAAATGCAAAGTCATAATGAAAGAGAAAAAAGATGAGGCTGTTTGAAATATTAACATTTTCCTCAGACATATTATAAAATTACGAAGAAAAACAATATACGACTAAAATTACAATATATTCACTTCTTTTGCACCGAAAAAATGAACTTCCATGGCCTCCGCCATTTCTGACAACGTCAACAAACACGTCACTACTCACGAACTTGGAGCTTTCATTAACTTTCCACTTGCCAGGTCATGAATACCACTAGAAGGGGGCGTTCATATATGGACTCTTCTCGTGAACACGGTAAACACGACCCCATTTGAAGGCATCACTAAACCTGAACCAACCCTTACCCCTTAACCCTAACTACTGAGGTGGGAGCTATCAGTTTAACAGAAGAGAAACACTATTAGATGGGGGAACACACTTCAACATTAGTGATGTGTTGGACGCGAACGAATCGGTTCAAAGAGCCGGCTCTTTTAAGTGAACGATAAGAGCCGGCTCCCGTCCGAGAGCCTTTTTTTTTTTTTTCTTTTTTTTTTTACCAATTCAAGGCAGTATGACAGGATGATCCTCTCCGCGCCACGGGCACTCCTTGCACTGCCTGTGACTGAATGTTGTGTTAATGACATCCGTGCGACCAATCAGGTGATGACAGACAAGGATCACATCATCAAGCAGAGAGGGGTGGCGCGCTGACAGTCTACAGGTACGGAGCAGGAGGGAGAGGAGGAGAGAAAGAGAGAGGAGTGCGGTGCGCGAATAGCAGACAAGATGAGTGACAGTCGGAAACGAAGCAGCAAGTAAAATTATGATATTCTGGAAATTACAAGGTTTAGTATAATTATATTGAATAATTTAAGTGATATATGTGCACACATACTAATCATAGGTCAAAACAGCGCTAAATTTGGCTGAATTATAAAAGGCAGAAGTGGTAAAACGAAGAGCAATTTGGGAGCCGAAAGATCCGGCTCTTCTTGGTGAGCTGAGCCAAAAGATCTGGCTCACTAAAAAGAGCCTAAATTCCCATCACTATTCAACATCACACCTGTGGCACCTGGGCTGGCCTCTGCCGTTGATTAGCCCTACTCTCCCTCTGATTGGCTGACCCCATGCCGAAACCTAACCAATCCAAGAACGAATAGAAGGCAGTGAGCCAATCAGAGGCAGAGGAGGGCGGGTCATGCCTTCACTGGACCAGGCTCCCTAATTTAGCTGGCCGCGGACTTAATGTAGTTAATTAACAGTTCAATGCACTTTAAGAAAGATTTACGTTATTGTAGGTTAAGGGTTTAAGCTGTTGTAATTAATCACTGGTTTAATTCGCCACCCAGGGAGCACGCAAAGGGACACAAATCAAATGCACCCACTTGTTGCTTGACCTGTAGGTTCACTCCCAGGTCAGGATAAATGCTAAAATACTAAAGGTGTTGTGGAGGAACCTTTTACTTTCCGGTGAGGCTGCAGAGCTTCTTTCAGCTCAAAATGTTTGAAATCTTTGAGGAGTGCAGTGGGAGCAGAGAAGGTGAACCTGGAGCAGGTGTGGAGGACTTCGTGTTCAGACAGGTGAGTACAACTGTGTGTGTGTGTGTGTGTGTGTGTGTGTGTGTGTGTGTGTACTGCTCTCTTGTATGTGTGTATGTGGCTGCAGTCTGTGGATTTTGTTTATGTTTGTGTTGTCTTGTCTGCCTTGTGATGATTTATTCTGCTGTAAGAAGTGGCAGGATATTTAACTTAATGTGGTTAAATTGTTGCACCTGCTGTAGTGTCCACATCTGTATTTATTGTTGGTCTTTTTTTTTTATACTTTATTATTATTATTATTATTATTAGCATTATTAGCATTATTATTATTTATTAATATTATTATTATATAACAACTAGGTTGGTTGCTGTAATCAAGTTTGTACATTAGATTAATTTACATATACCATGGATACTATTTTTTGTGTAGGCTAATTGTCTGAGTTTTGACCTCTTTTCTGGTTATTTCTAGTAAGGGGTAGGCTACACTGAGCAAGGCAGTTGTGTAATTGATAGTTGATTATCGGTTGTACTGTATGCAGGCTGCAGAGTGCTGTCTGTAGAAATATATTGTTAGTTTGGACTTAGGGGCTCTGTGGTGTGATTTGTGTACACTGACATGTTAATGTACTTTTATTTTTTAGCCTAGATGTGTTCTTTAATTTAATAGGGCTATCATATATCCACATCATCATATACATTTTTCCTTTACCCACCCTACTGCCAGTTAACTCAGAGTAGGCCTACATGTGGCTGACCTACTATCTAAGAAATTGTACTTGTACTTGAGTAAAACTTCTTCTTTAAAGTAACCCTGGAAATAAGAATATCTTAAGAGCAAAGTCCACAGTGGTAACTGTATGTGCCAGAGTGGGTTTGCTTGTGCATCATTGTTGTCTTTTCCTGCAATGCCTTATCAGACCACCGGGCGGTGTGTGAGAGTTATCAGTGATGGTTTCATATGAACATCCAGCTGGTATCTCATGTTCTCAGCTTATCATTATCGTCTTGAAGTCCTTCCTTCCAGTGTCATTTTGTTTTGATTGCATGTGATTAGTCTGTGCTGAATATAAATAACCGCACAGATTGCTACTTGGAGGCACACTTTTTACTGCGTTTTTGAATGCGGACTGCAATTTGATTTAAAAAATACTGTAAAATCCATTTGTCTACTGCTTTTTAATATTTCATTTCATTTTTTCCTTTGTTGTAACTACCGAACAGCAGATGCTCTAGCTTGCAGACGAGGCTGCCAAATTGGAGTTTCTAATAAATAAATGTGAAGCACTGGTGAATGAAAAGATCCCTGACAAACTTTACTCAATAAGACCTATCAAACACCTCCATCAGGCACAGAAATGTGGCTGGTGATACCTTTGATCCCATCAGTCTGTTTCACTCTACATCAAAGAGGAGTTTAATAAGGTTGTTGCTTGCTGAAACTCTCCTGCTTTGTGATTTTTTTATTTTTTTTTTAACAGTATGCCACCTCCTGCCCTTCACTCTCAGCCTCCTCAGCTTCATTGTGCTGTTGCACAGCTACAGTACTGACGGTAATGCTACCTGTTTTAAGGTTTACCCAGGAACAGGAGGTCATTTGATGATCTCTTTCTAACTCATTTTCACTTCCTTTCCTTTAGTTAGGTTAGGGTATAATCCAAAACTTAGAGGACCTATTATGCTTATTTTCAGGTGCATACTTGTATTTTGGGTTTCTACTAGAACGTGCTTTAATGTTAAAAAACGCTTTATTTTTCTCACACCTTTTATAACCCTCTGTCTGAAAGCTGAAAACCTCTGTCTGTATGTGATTGAGCATCTTCAGACTTCGCTCCAGCTCCGCTCTAACTAGCTTTGTTTGAGGGCTTGCCAAACTAGCCTCTAGGCAGGTATTATGCAAATTTATACACGGCTTTGTTTAATACTAAATTCTGATTGGTCAATCATGTTGTTCTACGGTCTGTTATTTCTTTATAGCAGAGCGTTGCTATGGCCGTAGTTCTGATGCCGGACTCTGGCGGACCGTTTTTGTGTCAAATTATTGATGTAATAAGTGGAATAATGTATAGCCTCTGTTGCACGTCGGGGTCCACCGCCCTGAAGGGGTGACCCATCTGGGTTTATTTCACAACAATGAGTTCGCTATACATTATCCCTTACATATTACTTGGTTACATCTCCACGTTACGGAAGGCGTTTCAGGCAGTTCAGGAGCAGTGTTTCTGTGGAGGGGGGTTACACCCTTTGGCGTGGACTTTGGGCTCTGTAACTTTGCAGACTTTGCAAACTATATAAAACACTAAAGGAAAGGGAAAAGCATAACAGCATTAATAGATCCTCTTTCACAGAACAGGGCATGTCTAAATGTAAAATAGTAACCTTCTAGCCAGTTTATTTTTTCAGAGTGGGCCAAAACAAAACTGCAGGGACTAAGCACAGGTACAGGCCATCTGGCCTTTGAACAGTGACTAAGTGGAATGGAGGCTGGAAGCGGTAATCAGGCGTCCAGGGAGTCGTAAAAATAATTTGGCCGTACTGTACTAGGCTACTGTTAGAGCAAGAAATCTTTGCGCCACTGTTGTACAGTGTTTCATCACTTGGATCTCTATAGAATTAATGGAACCTAATGCTATATGATGATGCCATAAGACTACAGTATCTGTCTTTGCCTTTATGTGCAGTCTCTAGATGCACATAAAGGCAGGATATGATTCTCTTTTTCTATTGAACCAGTCCTCCAGCCTATACTTGCTGCCAGGGGGCATGCAATCCACAAAAGTCCACACGGTAATGGCCAGAGTTGGAGAGAGAGTATTACCTGAAGCACTTTTATTACACCATTTCTGTCTGTGCGTGTTGGTCGATGGGGAGGGCGATGCATGTGTGGTATACTGTTGCACTCTGGTGGTCTAATGTGGCATTTCACCAGCATTTAGAAGTCACAGTACCGTTGTTATAAACTCTCCACTGATACCTGCTGGACATTGAACAGCCGGTTGCGAGTAACTGAACTGTAGCCGCATCTTAGCTGACATAATAAACCTTTATCATGTGAACAGGAGTTGAATCAGTTTGACTCACATTTTTCAAGGTTTTTTTCAGATTTATGAGTCCTCTCATTGCTTACGTACTGCGACATATTATCTCCTAGATTACGTCTATAGGACTGATTTCACACTTGCCCCAGTGAAAAGTGTGTCAGTGATGAGCTGATATCACACACAGACAAAAGGACAAAAGTTCAGAGTATTTTTTTTTATTATAGAAAAATAGTTTATATAAAAACAAATAAGTTATGAATTCCAGCAGCTGCTTTGTATTTTTCCTCTAATATAACATATCTTGCCTTCAACACATTCTCTCATCCTTTCTCTCATACACACACACACACACACACCCTTATACACACTCTTGCTTATGGTTCACAGTCCTTGAAGATCAGTCCCTAATATCTTCTTCATTTGCCCCCTCACCTATTTTACCCTATAAAGACCTTTGGAGCATTTCAGTCCATCTGCTGAATTCACCTGCAGCCCACATGTGACCTATTTCCCATAGAACATCTCCATGAGCACCTCCTCGATGCTGACGCTCCCTATGACAGGTCTGAAGAAGAGCTGCGCGACCACCGGCGGGCTGATGGCCCTCAGCATGGACAGGGCTATGAGCAGCTTGGCGAACCGCGTCGTGTCCTCACGGTGGATCAGCCGGACGTGCTCGTTCAGAGCCTGGTGAGCCTCCCGACGCAGAGACTGGATATAGTGGAGGCAGCGTAGACCCTCCACATCTGGGGAGAGGAGAAGATGAAAGAAAGGAGATGAAAGTGAGAGGAGTTGAAAGAAAAGTTGGTTTCCAGACTACATGCTGTGAGCAAGAAGGTGCAATAAAACCCCAAAATCTCTCAAAACTGCTTATTTATAGGATGAATGGCACCTCATACACATGTTGCTGTTAGAAAACATGCGTTTGCACTATATATAGCCTATGCTTCTTCTCTATAAATAGTCAATTTCAAGATTCAAGATTCACTTTATTGTTATTTCACTGAGTATTTGCATTAAAAAGGATAGAATAAGTAAGTATTAAAATTAACAATACCTAAAAATAACAATAGAAGAATAAAATAAGTGTACGTTTTCATACAATTTGCAGTTATACACCCAATTTGCAGTTGTGTTTAGCAGCAGAGAAAAGTGCATTTATGTCCATAGTAAAGTGCTGTTTTGCATTACTGTTCTAAAAATTGTCTTTGACATGTGACTAGCTTTAAAAAAAATATATATTTCCAATTTAATTTCCAATTAAACTACTATATGAAAAATAAAAGCTAATTAATAAGCGTATAATAATTAACCCAGCCTGAGAGGAGCCCTGACAGTCTATATTTGCTTTATGCCATCTGAGTGGAATAACTTTGACGCACAGGTATATTAACCACCAGCATACCTGGGGTGAACAGCACAGCTCCTTTCAGGTACGCATATACTCTTTATAGGATTAATGGCACCTTCTACATCTCATTTCAATGATACACATCTGTACTATATAGCCTATATGTTTCTTCTCTATAGTCAATTTCCAAATAAACTAATATATGAAAAATAAAAGCTAAGTATAATAAACCCAGCCTGAGAGGAGCCCTGATTTGCTTTGTGCCATCTGAGTGCAATACCATTTTACGCACAGGTATATTAACCACCATCATCTCTCTGATTATTTATAGGATCAATGGCACTTTCTTCATCTCATTTCAATGATACACATGTTGCTGTTAGAAAACATCTGCACTATATAGCCTATAGTTCTTCTCTATAAATAGTAAATTTCCAAATAAACTAATATATGAAAAATAACAGTTAAGTAAAATAAACCCAGCCTGAGAGGAGCCCTGATTTGCTTTGTGCCATCTGAGTGAAACAACTTTTACGCACAGGTATATTAACCACCAGCATACCTGGGTTGAACAGCACAGCTCCTTTCAGGTACGCATACTCCTTGGTACTGATGTCTACACTCCAGCACTTCTTCAGGAAGGCTTTGATCGCGTCGATATCCACCACAGAGACCCCGGCCGCCGCCGCCGCCCTGCTGCTGCTGCTGCCGCTGCCGCTGCTGCCGCCGCTGCTGCTCTGTCCGGCCTGCAGCACCACCTCTCCGCTCTGCCGCTCCGGTAGACCGGTGAGGATGCGCTGCAGCATGCTGGGCTCCACCGTCTCCGTGGTCTCAAAGTCCACCCGGTCTTGAGCAAGCCCCAGCACCAGCAGAGGAGCCCAGCCGCTCCGGATCAACATCAGCTGGTCGTCCTCCGGCAGCTCTCGAAAGCACGGCACGTTCTTCACGAAGCGCAGCGTCTTCACCAGCACCGCCGAGGCGGCTTTGCACGTCACCTGCGGGGATCGGAGGACTCCTCTGCGGCGCGTCGAGCCGCAGGAGCAGGACGACGCCTGCTGCTGCTGCTGCTGCTGCTGCCGGAGCTCCTGCAGAGATGCTGGGGCTGCACTGGTTGTGGTGGAGGAGGAGGTCTTGTGGAGCAAGTGTTGCAATGTTTGTTGGGGATGTTGTTGTTGTTGTTGCTCCTCTGCGGTTGCAAGGCTGTCACTCTTCAAGATGCTGTAGAGGATGCTGTTGTTGTTCCGACCGCTGGCACCCAGACAGCGGCAGCCCTCCAGCGTGGCCATGGCCAAGCTGGCCGCTCTACATGAGCCGGAGCTCAGCTCACTGTGTGTCTCTTTGAAGCTGCCTGGAGGTCAGTGACAGGAGGTAGCTGTGTTTTCCTTAGCCCCCTGATAGCCCCTGAGTGAAGGGCAGCACGTTTATATTAGCTCCTGTCTGTCGCTGCTCTTTGAGAGCCTGTTTCTCTGCATATTCCGCCTCCACCAGACTGCAGGCACCTCCTCTTTCTCCACCTCCTCTTCTTCCTCTCTCTCTCTCTCTCTCTCTCACACACACACACACACACA
>CAKAOH010018825.1:6044-16452 GCA_916701665.1 Sebastiscus tertius
AAAAAGCTAATTTATGCAACAAGCTACTGCAGCATGTAACATCTAATCAGATCAGCTACTCTATAGAGCTGGGCTTCCAGACACTGTTTCATCAGAGGGCATCTCATATTACCGTCTGCACCAACATACGTAATGTCTCAAGAGTTGGAATTCAGAATTCATTGAGCTGTTGCCTACTGATCATATTACAGTGATAATCTTGCATCAAATTTGGACTTATCGATTAGTTGATTTAATAGACAGATCTGTAAAACTGAGTTTCTCCACGAAGAATCACATAAAAGCACCACTTTAAGTCTTATGTTTACCAGAGATGTGGTCATAAGTTTCTTAGAAATAAGTCATTCTGCATTGGAAAAGCATAAAAAATGACTAATCTTAGTCTACTAAGACCAAAACGACCGATTAGTCGACTAATCTAATAAGAGGATGCAGCCTTTTTTATAATAGCACCCTTTCCCTGCCAAGCACAAATGAACACTTAAAAAGTTACACTTGTAATAACTACAACTTATATTATAGATGTGTTATGTAGTTTTAAAAAGACTTGTTATGTAGTTTTAAAATCATGCTATGAGTGTGTATCCTTAAAATATAGACAATACTTTTATATCTACCATGTGCTGATATAAAACAGCACACACATTTGTTATTTAATTGTTTTTGTGCGACCACTATTGTGCATGTAATGGTCTTCATTACGTCAAGTGTGTCCTTCCCTTCCCCTCCTCTTCCTTTCCTCTCCTCACAGCTGTGGCGACTGCAAACGTCACCAACTCTGTGTGTAAAGGGCCCATTGAGTGCGTCGTCGTGCTTATTGTGTCACAGCATTGTGACTGAATGGAAAGCCACGAGGCTGCTGAGGCTATAGATCTCCTCACCTTTGACCTGCACCTCAGCTCACTGTGTGTTTGTGCTGGTTGTGTAGAATGAGCAGACTGCATGGGGTATCCTCAGCTGTCTACCCTCCGTCTGTCTACCCCCCCCTTTAAACACATGCAGACAAAACGCACACACACGCACACCAGATGCTTGCATGCCGATACAAAGACACATGGATGTTTGCATACCAATACACGCATCCAAACAGACACGTTGCGTTCCAGAGGACAGACAGCCTTGCATAGTTTTTCAAACACTATCACACTGTGCTTTAGATAGTAAGTTAGGGTCTGTCCTGTCCTGTACAGACTTGTCAGCGTGGCTAAATTAGGCTAATTTGTGTGTGTTTAAAGCAATTTAAGGGCACTCATGTGTGGAGGAATGACGTGTCTAAACACTCACTATAGACCCATCTGCTGGGTCACGACCCCTGCCAAAACAACCAATCGCAGTAGCAACTAGTTGACAAAGAACCAATCACAACAGAGAGACGGAGATAAAGGGGATAGCAACAATAGAGGCACACGCTGGCTAAGACCCCTATAGAGATCTGTGCTGTCACAGATGTTCACACAAACACACACACACAGAAGGAGATAATTCAGACCAATAGGAGTGCACTCATCAATCAAGTCATTACTGAAGCAGCAGTGATGTCACATGCATACTAAACACCCATGGGGACAATACATGCCAGCGAGCTGCACATATGCACCAGTTGAGCCCATTCGGGGACATGAAAGGCATGCTTGCACATCAAAACCAAGCCACAGACACAAGCCAATAGTGGTGCTATATGACGTCACTGTTTCCCACAGTCCTCTAGTGCAGAGCAGCATGTGTGTTGCGCAGCGTGGCCTGAGGAGGGCGATACGAGTCCCTGCTAAGCTGGAGACACTGATGGAGGTGCAGCCTACATCTGCAAACACACCATCATGCTAGTCGTGGCACTGTTACCGTGCTGTCATGTGACCGGGACTTTGCTGCAGCTGCTGTACTGGCAATAAGCTAAGAGAATAAAGATGGCTGCTTCCTTGTCAGCCGTTGGCATCACACCATGCAGAATTTATGTTCATTCAGTTGCAGAGTAGGCGTTATCTGTGATCCGAGAGGAAGTGTATGCTTTAACAAACTGAGCTAGTTCTTATTAGCTTCTCATCTCAAGCTGCCCGACATCTCCCATGACTTCTCCCTGTCTCTGTATGTTCCCCTCATAAGGTCAGGACACACACATACTGTACAACAAAGCGTTCTTTCCCTCATCAGGCAGCCATTATTTAGCCTCCTGGAGTGTAATGTGTTACAGATGATCTTTTCACTTCACTCTTTATGCCACTGATTGCCCCTCAAAGCACAAACACACTCATTCAACCTCGCGCCCACCAGTAAACAGACCCCAAAACAGTCTTTGTTGTGAGTCCCGGCGTCTCATTTCCTACTGCTGCACACACCAGGCTTCATGCCAAGTGCATGGATAGTTTAGTCAACATCACAGCTAGTTTCGGGACACACATGCTGAGCGTTTCCTATGTTTGTAGTGCCACGTGTTAAAGGGGTACTCCAGCGATTTTAGTGCTGCATTTCCACAAGGTTGAGAGGCTTGCAAGCAACAATCGAAGCAGCAGAGATATCCTGACTTTAAGTCCCTAGTGTGGGTCAAGTTCCAAAAAGCACTGGATCCTACGTGTCATGATCAGGGTTGTTTTGCCAGGCTTTAGACAGCTCCTTCCAGAGCCACACAAATCATTTAACAACTGTTTTCAATCCGACTGGTCAGGACACAAGATTATTTCTTTGTTGTGTTAGTTCCAGCTGAAAGCTACGAGCTACAAGATCATTTACTTCCAGTGGAAGGTAACTTGGCAACTTACAAATGCTGATCTACCCTGACATAATCCCTTAAAGCACAAGTCTGGTGATAGTCTATACTTTGTATTATTTGTCCCTAATAAATGCACTATTAACACCTGTTTGAGTGACATTAACTGAAGAGATCAGACAAACTCCAGAACACTTGTAGTAACTTTATTGTAAGACCAATGCGTTTCAGCTTGTGGCCTTCATCAGGGTCTTCCTGAAACACATTAAATAGGATAAACCTTATTGACCTCTTCAGACTTTTCCCCTTCTCCATGCACCTTGGAAGTAGATGGAAGTTCTGCCAGAAACCCCCACTCTGAGTAACATTAACTCAAATCTAAAGTGCCCTGTTTTAGAAAACAGTTTTTCCTTTTTCAAAAATGAAAGAATGAAATGAAAAGTATATATTTCTGTAGACCTAAAGATTTACATAGGTAGTAGACATGGATAGGATTAGAACTGAGGGACACAGGGAACTGAGAGAGATGGACTCACACAGTGTTTGGTTTTGGTATTTTGATTTGATTCGTTGACAATAACAAAAATATAGAATATTTCCATCCTTATCCTTTAGTTTCTGATGTTATCTATGTAATGTGATATTTGAAATTAACTTGATATGCTCAGTGAAACCGGTCAGGTGACGTATTTGCTTCTGACACTGTTTGAGTTCCTGTATTTAAATACAGAGAACATTTGCACATCCTCTCTGAGAATTTTCCTCTCATTACTTTAACCTGCAGGTTTCTTTCTAAACTCATCTTTTTCCCATGCTGCCTCCGATGCAACAACCCTCTGATCCCGACTCGTATCCCCCTTTCTCTTCTCTCTCAAGAGGGAGAGGAGGAGGAGGAGGAGGATGAGAGAGGAGAGGAGCTGGGTTGACAGCCTTTGAAGAGCTTTTCTCTGCGGGTTGGAGTTTTTTTTTTTTAGGACAAGCTCGGCACAGTACACATAGAATAACACCCACGGTCGCGCACACTCTTTCTCTCGGTTTCTGGGTCATTTGCATAATTTCTAATTAGTAAGTTTATGAGTAAGGGAGAAGAGGGCTGGAAAGGGACGGAAATAGATATGGAGGACATATTTAAAAGTTGACAGAGAGAGAGAAAGTGGCGTGTTTTGGTGTTAAAAAGAGAGGGAGAGTGATGTGTGTGTGTGCCTCTCCAAGGAAAATGTGTGTGAAATGATAATTTGACACCCCAGCTGTCTGCGCTGATCAGTCCAGCTGAGGCTCACATACAAAGAAGACAAGTCAACTGTGAACATGACTCTAAATCTCCAAAACCTCCTTCTCCTCTTTCTCCCCAGACTCAATTGTGTCTTTGTCACAGCTAGTTCTGGAGACCTGTTCGGTAAATCATGCCTTTGTGTGTGTGTGTGTGTGTGTGTGTGTGTGTGTGTGTGTGCTCCATCATAACCATGTGTCAAATATGAGTTTGTTGTTTGTGTTTCCATGGTTCATTTGCATGTGTATTGCTGTTGGTTTGCATCATGACGTTGTTGGATTGATTTGTTGTTTTGTCATTAGTAGAAGCAGGAACACATTACATTATTAACTGTGTCCTGTACTGATGTTAACCTTTTTGTTCATAGTCTCTGAGTTATGAACATACACTTTGCATAACATAGCAGCAAACACACACAATCTCCCACTGACCTATATAATTCAAAATGGCCGCTGCTGCACAGCTGTCCTCCCACGCAGGAGAATGGTAAAGGATAGAGGGAGGGAGGGGATGAGAGATAAAGACAAGGCTGCTGCTGGTGTGTGTCAGTGTGTGTGTGTGTGTGTGTGTGTGTGTGTGTGTGTGTGTGTGTGTGTGTGTGTGTGTGTGTGTGTGTGTGTGTGTGTGTGTGTGTGTGTGTGGGAGGAGGAGGAAATAACAGGTAGAAGAATAAAAAGGACAGCATCCTCGGGCTACAATCTGTCACACTCACTCTGTTCCTCTGCATCCCTGTGCATCTCTCGTCTTTCCTCACTGCATCCTCTATTTGTCTGTGATCTATTTTACTACTTCCTTCCGTCATGCCTTACAGCTCATCCCTCCTCTCCATCCGTGTTCGTCTCATTTTCATTCATCCCAGCCTCTGTAATCTTCCCACAGCATCATGAATCATCCCGCTCCTCCATGGTGGCTCACCCTTCGCCTTCTTTGCGTTCACACACTCACCATCCCTCCATCCCACCAGTCCTACTTCCTCTTCCTCGAAATGTCTCTTAGGCCCTCGTTTTTTTTTTTTCCTCTTTTCCTCATTTTTCCTCTCTTTGTCAAGCTCAAGTTGAGTCTAATCTGACATTAGCAGTGAGTTGCTCCAGATGTCGCAGTAATCCACACACATACGCAGCCACACCATTAAGCCATTATCGTGTTTGTGTGTCATGGTAATGCATGTATGTATGTGTGTGTGTATGTTGGAAAGAAAGGGAGCATCCATTTTGTGTTTTATCATTCACAACACAAGTCTATGATGTTCTTGGAGGCACATACTTGTGACTGTGAGTTCAGTCAGTGAAAAGGTTAAGTATCTGTGTTGTTGTTGTTGTTTGGCTAACTGACATGTTTTTCTTTTTTGCATCAGATATGTCACTTCATGGCATGCACTGACATATCTGTATGGACTTGCTATAACATAAACATCTAATTCATTATGGCCTCTTTATTTGTTTATCTCACTCACTCCGTCTTTTCTCTTTTTTAAGCCAACCACCGACGAGCTGGTCATGCAGTGACCAACATCCTGGCCAAAGAGCTGATGCAGGAAGACAAGCCTTCAGCCAGCAAAACGCCCGCAAAGAAGAAAAAGTCAGAGGAGAAGGAAGAGCCTAAACAAGAAGGCGCGGAGTCATTAGAGGAGTTACTGGACGCTACTCCCTCTCGGTCCAATTAGGGCAGCCAGGGCAGAAAGTTTTTTTTTTACTCACAGAGTCAGTGATATCCAAACACAGATGTATTTCATAGCCATTCCAGGGGCCAATATCAATCTGAGATTAGCTCACAGACAACAACAGCCCTGTGTTTCTCCGACCCTCGTCTTAACTGGAACATCTTTTAGGGTAGCATTGACTGCGTCTTCTGGGAGCGGCAGAGGATGAGGGCAGGGCTCTCACCTCAGCCGCAGCTCCTGGATGTCCCTCATCAACCTTTGGATCTTTGCCATTGTCATACAAATTTATAATTGCTTTCTTCAGCATGTGCACATATCTGTTCATGTATTTGTTGTCTGTTTCACTTGATTCACCTATCATTTATCAAAGGGCATCTTGAGCGATTCCAAAGACTTACTCAGGAGGGATCCACTCTTTTTTTTTTTTTTTTTTTTTTTGCGGTTATTTCCAAATTTAAATTGGGAATGTCTGGAACTTGTAACATCCTGCAGGTGATTCATAAAGTTTTCTCTGGCTGTTCCAGGCCAAGACCGCTTTGCGCTTTTTCACATTGTTTTTTTTTTTTGTTTTTTCACCTATGAAACATATTGCTTTGTATTTGCCTGATATATGTGTCTGTTTGTAAATGTTAATCAATTATTGAAAGAAGTGCCAACCAATAGAAATCCAGTCTTGTCATTTCACTCCCAGGTTTTGTCCAGTCACGGTCGCACTGGGGGATTTCTGTTTGGACCAGTCCAACGCCCGTCATCACCTGGGTGTGTCAGTGTGTTTTTTTTTTTACACTGAGAAGGGACATAGTTCACTGGTGTGCATGCATAAGTTAGATTTCACATAAAAATGGAGATAATTTACACAAGCTTGTCTGAAATACCACACGTGCCCACAACAGCTATATGAAGAAAACCTGCTTACATGAACATGAACATTCCTTCGAACCCCAGACGGGAAATGGAGTTGGATTTGAGGAGAAAGTTCTTCCACAGTCGGTTAAACCAAAAAATACTTTGCTTTTTAAAAGGGTGTTTCCATACAAAAGCTAGCCTGAGTAGTTTACATGCCTGTGTGTTTATATGTATGAGAATGAGTGTGTGAAGTAAGCCGCCTATATTTAGTTTTATGTGCACACTCGACTTGTGTTTGTGCTTTTAGGTTTGAGTGCGTGCGTGCGTGTTGCCATCTGTAATTACTGTACGGTACCGACCATGCTGTCATAAATCCTAGGTTTCATAAACAGCTTTGTGGTCTTTCTGCGGAGGATACAGCACACTGGAAAACTGCCCAAAAACTGCTGAGACAAGTACGTGTGTGTTTGTGTTGTTCACCCACTTCCCCTCCCTCCCACTGAACTGCAACAGTAGTTGCTGAATGTCTGGCCATGCTCTTATTTGTATTCAGTAGCCATCAGCATACATGTTGCCATGATGTTGTGGTGTAATATCTGACAGGAATCCTGAGAGGTGATGTCAGCTGCTCCATGCAATATTTATAACTATGCAAACACAATACTGTAGTGTGTACTCCCGCCCTGATACCCAGCCAGCCTCAGGATGTAAAAACTACTGGGTGGACTCCAGCGGTCTTTATCAACCCACTGATTCAAGATCAGTGCTTCATTTTGCCTGATTGAGGAAAATCTTTTATATCTCCAAAGGTTCAACATGTCAGGAATAAAAACAACTGATTTTTTTCTTAACAACACCAGTTTTTATATGACATCTTCCATATAAATTAGTTTTTGGACTTGGAGGAACTGGCACTTAAACAACATTAGAAATGAGGTTCTTCAAGTACAGTAGGTGTAGAGAGATCCTTGACCCGATCAAGTGCTGGTGCTGCATTATAATCCAATTAACACTGAGAATAATTAGCTCTCAAGTACAAAAGTCGAAGCTGTAGTTAAACCAGACACAACACGCTGTTTTATAATCCTGCCCGTCTTTACAGGTGGACAGTGCCAGGTGATAGTGTGTACCAGATACTGACCGTTTTGTTGATTTCAACATCACGGAGAGAACGATTTTAAGAAATGAAAAGAATATCAGAACAACACTGGAATATTTGTTGTTTTCTAATTCAAGTCATTCCTTTTGCTCATAATTTTTTTTTTTTTTAAAGAGATTGTTTTCTAAGTGAATTTTTACAGTTGATTATTTTAATGTATTTGAATGGCGACAAGATTTTTTTTTTTTTGCTCTATGTATACAGAATAATGCACATAGTCATTCTGTTTGCTACACAGAACTATTAAAAATGTCTTAAGTAATTTAATGATGTGACTGGCTCGTTCTTTGGTCCTGATAGCTGAAAGTGTGCACGTCATCTGTTGATGTGTTAATGGGATCAAATGTGTGAAATATCTAGCTCAGTTGTATTCCTGTATTTTTGCCAAAGTGAATTCCTTTTAAAGCACATTTCTCCATACTGCTCCCCCTCCTTCCCTCTCTCATGTAAACACATTTTGCAGTAAAATACCAGATAGTTTATGCACTCTGCAGTGAAAGCATCATTTTATTGCCAAAAGACAGCAGAAGAATGAATAAACAGTTTAATTAGTTATTTTTACAGATACATTCCAGGATTTTCCATGGCACCAGGGTTTCCAGAGACATTTTCCAACATTAATTGCCAGTGTTAGACTTGATCTCTCACATTAAGCTGTGTGTGAGAGGCAGAGAGAAGGAGGCTAGTTGATGCCTTATGCTGATTTTCATCATTTGTGACCCCTCTCTATTTCTGTTACCACCCTTCTGTCACTAATATTTATTTTCAGTATCGCTCTCTCTACAAATGCAATCACTAACATTTAAATTAGGGTAGCAAAACTCCCAAAAACACACAAAAAGACTAATTTTACCTTTTTATTTCTTAGGTTGATGCTTGTTTCAGCAAACAAACCTTCAGTCAGCCTAAGAAATGAAATGTTTAATACAGGCCAGAGTGCTGCTAACCTATTTTAGATGTGAATTTAACAGAGCACCCACTCACAAGGCCTGTTGAAAGAGGTTAGGACACAGGTCTGGGGTTTTGGGGTGTGACACATGCGCAGTGTAACTCAAGCTGCAGACCAGATTTTACTGCGCATGTGTTGTACCCCAAAGACATCTCCTCTTTTCAGCGTCCTCTCTCAGAGGAAATATACCTGTCTTCCATTTGACAGTCACTGAGATCTGCTGCTTGTATTTCCATCGCCTCCCCTTAGAAAAGTTTCCGAACACAAACTATGATAAGTCATAACTTATTATCTTTATGATATTTATTGTCATTATACTCAGGTACAGTGAAATTGTGCTAATTTCCTCCATGCCAAGCCAGTACAGGCCTGTTGTGGGAATACCCTGCTGTGTCATATTCGCAGATGCATGCCCGAAATAGCTGGAGAAGTTTCCCTGGCCTCAACTTTCTTCTGTGAGGTGAGTTGATTTATTTCTTTGAACATCTTTCCTTCCACATCTCCTAAATCTTTCTGATGTTCTCTCTGACTGCCTGCAACTTGTTCAGACTGAAACGTTTGCATCTGCTTATTATTTAAATCGGAAAAAGAAAAGCATCAATCATGTCCTGGTACAGGTCAGTCTACATTAGTGAAGATGATAAACTTCACCCACAGTCAGAGACAAGAAAGCTGTTTATGGGGCAATGAAACTCTGCAGGGAAAGCTGAACGAGGCCCTCTGTTTGTTGATAATGTACCTCCGTGTGAGCATGGAGGGCTTTATTCCAAACGCTCTGAAACCCACATGTTAGCTGGCGATCCCGACCGACTTTACTGTCTTTCAGAGGCTGTAACAAGCTCACTTTATCCTGTATATTGGTATCATATGAAACTAGATCAGTCATACTATACTATTACTTTTTTCAACATACTATAATATGATTTGTTTTCGACAAACTATAATATCATTTTTTTCCTTATTTTGTACATACTATACTATGACTTTTTTTTTATTTTTTCGCCATACTACACAATAAATTTTTTTTTTCAGACATACTATACAATATTTTTTTTTCGACATACTATACAATGACTTTTTTACTTTTTCGACATACTGTACTATGACTTTTTTTTTATTTTTTCGACATACTACACAATATTTTTTTTTTCAGACATACTATACATTGGCTTTTTTTATGTTTTTCGACTTACTATATTATGACTTTTTTTTTCGACGTACTATTTAATTAATTTTTTTTTCCAACAATCTATATTATGTATATTTATAAAAAATAAATAAATCATGTCGAAAAAAAATCATAGTATAGTTTGCCAAAAAAAGTCATAGTATTGTATGTCGAAAAAAATCATAGTATATTATGTTGAAAAAAGTCATAGTATAGTAGGACTTTGTTTACACCAACAGCACTGTGGGAGTGGCTGGGAGCAGACTACCTGGCTGTTTCTATATGTGTGTGTCTTTTGCATCCCTGAGTAGCCTGTAGATGTGTTCTTATGTGGGTGTGTCTGAATGAGTTGTTACACTCATGCTTGTGACTGTGTTTACACACCGCATGTGGCTGTGTAGTCATACTACTGTACATACATACATACTGTATGTCAAAAAAATAAGTCATAGTATGGTATGTTGAAAAAAAGTCATAGTATAATATGAAGAAAATTAAAAAAAAAAATCATAGTATAGAATGATGAAAAAAGTCATAGTTTAGTATATCCAAAAATGTCATTGTATAGTATGTTGGAAAAATAAAAAAAGTTATAGTATAGTATGAAGAAAAAAAGTCAGTAAAGTATGTCGAAAAAATAAAAAAGTCATATTAT
>CAKAOH010018825.1:16477-47136 GCA_916701665.1 Sebastiscus tertius
TAAAAAAAAAAAAAACATGTATAGTATGTCGAAATAATATGAAAGCCATACTATAGAATGTCAAAAAAAATCCAAAAAAATTTAAAAAATCATACTATATTATGTTGAAAAAATAAAAGTCATAGCATAGTATTTCTAAAAAAAGTCATAGTATAATATGAAGAAAAAAAAATCATAGTATAGTATGTTGAAAAAAGGTAATAGTATAATATGAAGAAAAAACAAAATAAGTCATAGTTTAGTATGAAGAACATTTTTTAAAAAAGCCATAATATAGTATGTCGAAAAAAAAGTCATGGTATAGTATGTCGAAAAAATAAAAAAGTTATAGTATGTCGAAAAAAAAGTCATAGTATAGTATGACAAAAAAAATCATAGTATAGTATGTTGAAAAAAGTCATAGTATAGTAGGACTTTGTTCACACCAACAGCACTGTGGGAGTGGCTGAGAGCAGACTACCTGGCTGTTTCTATATGTGTGTGTCTTTTGTTGTTTCTTTGTTGAGTTTGTTTTTCGACACATTTGCATCCCTGAGTAGCCTGTAGATGTGTTCTTATGTGGGTGTGTCTGAATGAGCTGTTACACTCATGCTTGTGACTGTGTTTACACACCGCATGTGGCTGTGTCAACATGTGAGCACATCCTGTTAACCACAGGGAGCTGTAAGAAGACCGAAAGCAAACTCACATTTTGTCTTTACTTTGATGTTCTATTGCACAGAAGTGTACACAAGAGTTCATGTCAGTGTCTCAAAGCAAGACAGAGAGGGATTTCTTCTTGGTGATTGACTGTTCGTCAATAGCTGTCCATCAAAGGTCCTTCACTCACACACTTATTATGGCTATGTTGTGTCATCCTGCTGTACTTTAACAGGGCTACATTGTTTGTAAAAGTCATAGAAATCATAAGTGGTAAAGGTCAGGCAGACAAATGTGATTAAATAATAACAATGTCAGTACTGACTACTAGTGTGAAACAGGAAGCAGGCAACAGGTGTTGAAGGCAAAGTGTCTCACACTCTTACTACCTAACATGCTTATTGCTAAATGTTGCAGTTGCACAAAATTTGCTATGAACACAATTTGTATAGGAGGCAGGGTTGCATAGATATCACCTGGGCTACCAGTAGAAGAATTATACCAAGGGTTAAGGTTTGCAAGAAATAAATAATATTTAGGTTTTGGTTCAGTTTAAGTGAACTGTTTGAAATACTGCTATTAGTATTAGGGTTTATTCTGTTTAAGGTCAAAGATATAGGGGGTGATTTATCTATAATGATGTCTCATTACTATGAGTTTCAGGTCCTCCTGATTCCCAGACTCCCTCAGTCTCTTGTTGTGACATTCTGAGGAGTCGGGGGAGATTTGTATGCGTGTGTGTCTGCGTGTGTGTGTGTGTCTATGCCCTTATATGCGTGAAGGGGGTCTGCTGGAGAAAAGACGTCTGAACAAAGAAAGGGGGCAGTATAATTGGCTTCAGCACTGCCAGACGACACAATGACACAGCCATTGATAGTGGAATGAGTTCCCGGGAGCTGCTGGCCAATGGCAGAGCAGGAGTCTGTTTTTCACAGCGTCTGATTGGTTGGCTGGGGGAGGCTGTCGGTCTCCAGGTAGCAAAGTGAACCTTGGAGCATATCTGCCACCCCTCTGCCTCCTGGAGGAGGGAGGGCGGGAGGGAGTGGTAGATGTGGAAGAGGAGATGTGACCTCTGTGGTGACTAGAAAAACAATTGATTTATATGCACACAGCAGATTATCTTTTATATTCTGTATGTTTCCTCTCCCCTGCTATTTCCTCATCCCTTACATCGGACTATCTTTCTTTTCCTTTCCTCGGACTCAGAAGTTGTTTTTGTGTGTGTGTGTGTGTCTGTGTGTGTGTGTGCATTTCTCTGGCTGCCATTAGCACCCACATTGCCAGGGCTCTGAAATAAATGTGTTTCATTTGTCTTTAACTTGGCTGTACTCTCCACAGCTTCTCCCAGTCTCCATTTCTGAGAACTGTGGATTAAAGCCTCACTTCATTTGTTTGGATTGGCCATTTCTCAACTTCCCTGCCGCTTCAGGAGAGAAATACACACTACTGTGGCATTTAAACTCCAGAGAAACAGGGTTTGAGTGACTCCTGAAGAATGCAAAAAAAAGAAAAAAACAGCTTTAACTGTTTTTGAATGGTAGTACGTGTATGACTGCATATATATTTGAATATGTGCTGAATTTGTGTTTGTGTGCTTATTTGCATTATTTTTAAAATTTGCCTGCAAGTGAGAGCATGAATTTGCACGCCTGCTTCTTAGTGTGTGAATGTGTCTCTCCCTGCATCAGCCATCATATCTTAATAATATCCCCTTGATCAAATTACTCGGCTGCTTGTATAACACTCTTCATGTGACACACAATTAGCAGACAATTAACATGGGCCAGTGAGTGTCAACCGATTGGCTGTGCCATCACACCGCTGAGTGACATCTCCATCATCACCGCGCTGACCGAATCGCCCTGAAGCACCAGGGAGCAGAGATAAAAACACTGTCTGCCCATCTCATGCAGAAATCTGTGTCAGTCTGTCTGGTTCTCTGTCTCCATTATACATTCCTTTCTGTAGAGTTGCTTCAATATATGATTCTGTTTCTCCTTATATGTCCATTTATCCCGTCTCCCGCTTCCTCTATGCTCTCTTCTTCCTGGCTCCTTCCTTCCCTTTGTTTCTGATTATATGTCCGTCCCATATCTGCCTGTCATCTGATTTTTCGGCTTATTTGTCATCCGTTTGCGTCTCGTTTGTGCGTTTGTTCATCTGGAAGTGAAGCATGTCTCGCACTAAAACAATGTGATGTGTGTCTACAGAGAAAACAGTCAGCATGTCCTGCATATCAGCATGAACTTCTGTGACGGCCAGTGTGTTGTTGTGTGTGTGCGTGTGTGTGTGTCAGATCTAAAGACGCCCAACATAGAGAGACAACCTAAGCATTAAATCCCTTTTAAAGAGCAGATGGGGCTTTTGTAAAGAGAATTGTGCATTATCTGAAACAGGCCTCTGTGTGGCTTTTGGAGGAAGTGTTTAAAAGTTTGAAAAGGCTTCATGTATTATCATCAACAGAGGCTGAAGAATTTAGGCCTGTTCTCATTTCCTGCCTCGACCTCCTCACCTTTTCTTGCCTCCCTTTGCTCCTTCACATCATTATGCAAACTAGCTTTTTCTTCTGCAGTCAACAAGCATGATAAAACTGTGAGAAGCATCAGATCCAACATGTATTCATCCACCAACAAACCTGTTTATGTCGCCCATTTTTTTGCATAAGGCATGCTGATCTCCCTCTGCCCAAATTCACCATGAACCCCACAATCCTTGAACCACTTCAACACACACGAATCCTGCCACCACCCTTGTAGATCATCGTCTCTCTCAGGGGATGGATTTCTCCCCTAAATATGAGAGCGATTTAGAGAGAGGAGGGTCTGTCTGCTCTGCAGGCTGTGCTGGAGGCTGATGATGCAAACAGAATATCAATAAGCACCAAGGGGTCACACAACCACATGCATGACCATAGCGGTCTCCTCTCTCTCTCTCTCTCTCTCTCTCCTCACATGTATATTAAATAGATACTAAGGAAGAAGCAACCTGTTTGTTGGCAAATGCTCTTGTGGAGGTGTTGGACTTCGTAGCAGTAAGACAGTGTGGACACAACAAACCTGACAGCTTATAGTGACAGGTTGACAACCTATAGAGCCGTCTTTAGTGTTGTAATCTTACACTTGAGTGTAGTCCTGTACGTGCCACGGTTCCCTAATGTTGTTGATGGTCACGACAAGGTGTTTATGTGACCAAAGCTGACTGACGTGGGGTGTCTTTGTGTCAGTACATTGTAACATAAGAGTGCAGGATTGCAAGTTAATACATGCAGTACATGCAATACATGCAGAAGAATTATTCAGATCTTTTACTTGAGTAAAAGTAGCAATACTACAGTGTAAAAATACTCTGTTATAAGTAAAAGTCCTGCATTCAAGTAAAAGTATAAAATAGCCTAGTAGCATCAAAACATACTTAAAGTACTAAAAGTAAAATTATTATATAATATTTATTATGAAGAATGGCCCATTTCAGAATCATATAGGCCTATATAATATATTATTTACTTATAATTATTGATGCATTTATATGTACATCACTGTAATGTTGCAGCTGGTAAAGGTGGAGCTAATTTTAATGACTTTATATAGTATACTGCTGTGCTGGGTGGCGTATACTGTATATATTGATACAAAATATGAATAAACTAAGTAACTACAGCTTTAAAATATGTAATACTGTATGTAGTGAAGTAAAAAGTACAATATTTGCCTCTGAGATGTAGTGGAGTAGAAGTATAAAGTAGCATAAAGTTGAAATACTAAGTAAAGTACAAGTACAACAAACAGGTACTTAGAGAAACTCCATGGAATAATCAGAAATTGCCATTGTTGTTAAAGTTAAGTCAACAACAGTCAGAGTCCGGTTGCTCTTGTTCGTGCTCGCACTATGTATATGTAAACAAGCATTGTTGGCGTTAGCCGACTCCTTTTCTAATCGAACGTTAGCTATGGTTGCACACTGTTAGCCCTGTAGCAGAGCTGAAAATAAAGGCACTTGCAAGCGCGCATGACATCACATCTCTTGGATTTTCCAGGAAAAAAAGGCCTGGATTTTTCACATTAAAAGTCTACGACCTGTTCACACATTGGCAATAAAAAACGATTAAAAAACGTACATACAGTCCCTTTAAGTACAGTACTTGAGTAAATGTACTTAGTTACATTCCACCACTGGCTGTATTTAGCAACAGTGACTGAAATGGAAGTAAAAAAGACCCTTCACATAAGTGATCCTGGAGTGGTTTGTGCTGTTCTGTGGCTGATACTGAATGTTTGTGGTTCTTAAAAGAAGACAGTAATGACTGTGTCCCGGTTTCTCCTTTAAGAGCTTTGTTGTGTTGGGATAAACCACATGTTCTCCAGGGCCTTTCTCAGATGGACAGATAAATAAAGTCTATTGATGAGTCAAAAACTGGCACAAACTGTGGTGGTGCAGTAGACGATGACTGATACCACTGATGTGAGGACTTTGAAGTGACGCTGGTATCCACGTGGAACCCTTGAGGCTATTGCGTCTGTCTTGAGTAGTCAGGCTCTAATCACAAGGGTCTGAGCCCCTGACCCATTTGATCAGATCATCCCTGTGTGTTTACTGTATGTTTAGGTGTCCATGTGCACACACTCTCTCGTGGTGCATGTTGTGTTTAGGTTCACTTTGTTGTCAGTGGTTACAATTTTATGTCATTGTGGAAGGAGGGATAGAAATTGAGTTTCTTTTTTCTTGTGTGTGTGTCTTTAAGTGTGTCTGCTCCTCCCTCCTGCCCTCTATCTGTCCATACACATTGATGGAGGTAGAGCAGTTGTCAGTCAATTGACCTACATTAACTGAGCCAGCAGCAGTCTGATTTCCTCTGGGGGCAATAAATATCTGGGTGTGGTCTATATGTGTGTGTGTATGAGGTCGTGCGTGCATGCATGTCTACGTTTGTGTGTGTGTGTGTGTGTGTGTGCGTATATGTCCTATATAAGGTATAACCCCGTCTCAAGAGGGTGAATGTGGGGTGAAGCACAGTGACATTTAGAGGTTAAATAGAGAAGATTCAAACAGATCCAGACATTTAAACCTCCCAAATTGCTTTTGGTCAAAAACCTAAAAATGTAGACAATTTTAATTTTGAGGAATCTGAGTAGTGCCTTCTTTAGTGACAGTCTCTAAATTCTCGCAGATTATTATGAGTGCAGATGTTCACCTTTGTCATGTTGACCTTTGTGATCTACATGAAAACCAACATGGACACTAGGGCTGCACAATTAATCAAAATTTTCAAATCGCAGCATACGGAGGAAATCACTTTATTTGTTAAATGTAAATGCGTGACAAAATACCATTTTAAATGAATTATTTGTCGTGCAGCTGAGATGTCCTATAGCCTGCACATCATATTCTACAGACTTAAGAAAACATCTTTGTTTGGTAGATCCCCGCAAAAAACACACCATAATCATTTTAATGTGTTTTTCAATGAAAATGAGAGTAATTATGTAAAAAGATCATTCCTTCTAATATCGCAAATCATATCGCAATTGCAATATCAGTCAAAATAATCGCAATTCGATATTTTTTCAAAATCGTGCAGCCCTAATGGACACACACCTTCTTTAGTAGTTGATTAATCCACGGAGAACAATGACAACAATTTTAATAATAGTTTAATTGCCATCTATCTTGCAAAAATGCCAAACATTTTCAGATTTGCAGCTTTTCTGTTTTATATTTTTCAATAAGTTGGTCAGACAAAACAAGCTTTTTAAAGACTTTCTTTCTGTGGAATTGTGATGGGGATTTTTCATTATTTGCTAAAATTTTATAGACTAATTAATAAATTGATTGAGAAAATTGAAAAAAAAATCAAGCGATTGATAATGACAATAATTCACAGTTGCAGGCCTATATTAGAGCAGATGCTCTGGCTTATTCTGTATGTAAGGGATAAGAAACAAACTCGGAGCAAAGGATCAGAAAAGGGGTTTAGGGGAGAAACTGCAAAGTAATGATGAAGTTGGCACACACTGGGAGTGTCTGGTTCTGAGCCAGTGCACATCTTTTATTATCTGTAAACTCTAAATTTCCAAATACACAAACTCATTTGCAGGATAATCGCCATTTTTCTCCTGATGTGCGATAATAAACTGCTGAGGGTGAGGAACAGACTCGCACTGCCAACCCCCAAAAATACCCCCACCATGCCTATTAGAGGCGATGACATCACTCCTTTGCCTGGTAACCATGGTTACACGCACCTCCTGCTGGCAAAAATCAGCACCCATACCCGGCTTTCCTTGATTTTCCTTTTCCTCCCTGCCTGTCTGTCTCGTCTGCTTTCCTCACCTCTCTGTCTGCTCTAACTCGCTTTGTTTCCTGTCTCTTGTCTCTCATCTTTTCCCCGTCATATTTCTTATTTTTTTCAACGCCCCCCACCTCTATGCTTTCCCTTCTTTCTTTCCCCGTCTATTCCCTACTGCTTGCTCTTTCTCTCAACATGCTGGGCTTAACATATTTTGTGTTCAAGCTTTAATGGTTCTCTCCTCCTCTGTTTTACCTTAAAATGGAGGCTGAGGTGGCATTACCAGAGGAAAGATAAAAACAAAGACAAAGACAGAGCAGAGGTAGATGACCTACATAGACAAAGGAAGCACATGTATGTGAACGTGCTATAGCTGCAGCTGAAGAGACAGTGCATCTTAAACAGAAGGCAATAACACAATGGATGTTACTCAGTCAGGCATAAAATAGGGATTGCAGCAGAGGCGATGAGAAGAAAAGATCAGGCCTGTAAACAACGTCTGAACTGAGATTGGTGGACAGTTACAGCTGGACCGTGCACGCTGCATGAGTCACCGCTCTATACTGATAATGTAAAGGACAGAGGGGTCAAGTGCTGCATTAAAATTTATTCCAGAGCCATAGTTCTGCAGAAAGGAAGGGTAAAGTGCTGCGACTTCCCGTTCGGAAAAGCTACATCCCAGAAGCAGCCACTGTAAAGAAGTACATGGGGACAGGGGCAGTGCACTGCATTACAATCCATTTTGCAGACAGGCTGAGTGGGTGGGGGGTAAAAGAGGAGTATTAAGAGGCATTGTGGAGCTGTATTATAGTAAGCAGCTTACAGTCCCTGTGCCGGGCTGCTTCTTTATGTGGGGAGGGGCAGAGAAAGGACAAAGAGGCAACAGAGAAGGAGACTAGGAGACACCAGAGCTGGCAGGGAGGGCAGGCAGACAGGGAGACATCTTGGTGTCCTCCCCTGTTGAGAGGTGTTTGTTTTTTGTTTTTCTTTCAATGTAAAATCACCAAACCTCTCTCTTTTTCCTTTTGTCTTCTGCTTATCTCTAACCAACATTTATTATTTGTACTTTTTCCTGTTTCCTCCCCCTTTTCATGTCATTCTATCACCTCCTAGTGATCTTCTCCCTGTGATGCTAACATGTCTCCCCCCTGTTGCTACATGGTACCAGGGAGGTAATCACTGCCGCCACCATCCCTCTCCACCACCCAACTGAGTCAGAGAGAGGAGGGGAGGAAAGGGGGGGACGGATGGTAGAGGTTGCCATGGAAACTGGGAGTCTGTTGCTCGGCCGACATCATCTGTTGTTGCTCGGTGCGGAGCGGGCACATGAATATTTGAGCTTTATGGACACGGACAGACGAGTGACACAAACTGCTCTGTGAACCTCCACCGCCACCTCAGGTGGAAAATACAGAGAGGTCACTAAAAGGGGAGAAGAGGGAAGGCAGGGAAGGGATGGATGGATGGATGGAAGGATGGAGGAAAGGCGGGGTAGCAAAGACAGGCTGACAGACCTCCATTTTATCTAGGACAGCAGAGAGTGTCTGGCTATCTGGGTTAGCAAACGAGAGATGAGGAAATGGATGTAGGGACAATAATAGAAAAGAATGGAAGAAATGAAAGGATGTTGACCACTTAAATGAGTTTTATGTGAGAGCAGATGATGGGAGGCGGAGAACAAAGAGAAAGATGGGAGGGAGGGCGGGTGACGTGCATGAGAGCAGTAAATTAGGGCACTGGAGCTTGTTTTTCCTCTTTCTTCCCTCCTCCTTTTTTCCTCCTCATTTCTCAAAACGTCCTGCAGTATTTTCTAATTAATCCTCTCTGAGGGTTGTTTCCTGCCTGCTGTTGATACACACTCACACTCATGCAAACAAGCTAGTCATGATTCATGCAGATTTCCAAATGAGACTGCGAATTGACTTGGGAAGTTTAATTGTGCACAGTCTGACTGCACTGCGTCAAAAAGTACAGAAACTAGAACAAATATGGATCATGTGTTTGCATCCTCACCAGCTTACCGCTCTCTGTCATGAGGCTTCCTATGGATTTTCTTGCACTCTTAGTTTATATAATAGATGCTAGAACGGGCTTCATGTAGTAGGAATGTGTATCTTTCCTTCTTTATTTGTTATAATGATCAGTTTAAACCTCTGATATGTCTTGTATTTGAGTATTTCCCACGGTCCAAGAGTAAATTCCCAGCTTTGTTAGTGCTCTCCACTGCTGATGGGTTTAACACCTGTCCCATAGGTCCTGGCCTGCAGTGGAGTTCCTTATATCCCAACAACACTGCTGTAATCCAGTCAGAATGTGAGATATGGCTCTTAAAATATTCCCATGGCCCCCATTTTTGAATTCAGATGTGTTTAGGCCCAGTTTGTTGTTCCCTAGTGTTTAACAAATATGCAACTTTCATATGTAATCTCCGGTTGTTCCTGGAACTATTATTGCTTGATTCAGTTTTGATGTCAGCCTTGATTCTGGTTGGATGTCTGTTCATTCCAGACATTTGTGGAGTTTCTAATAATGAGGAACATGGGGCAAGAAATACTGGCACGTTGCTATCCCGTTCCCAGTTCTTCTTTAAGTCCACATGGGCATAGAAAGGTTTTGACAACTGCACAAATGGTCTTTCTCACATTGTCAAGACCAATTAAAGAAATGAGAGTGAGATAGCAGTGTGCTGGTATTTTTTTCATCTTTTTGGGCAGATTATTGTTACCTAGCATCTGCATAATATTTCTTCTTGGAGTGGCGGGGTCTTACATGTACATAGTTTCTGCCAAAAGTAGAACAATAGTGGTTATTTCACATGAGATATTTCGGTATTTGTCTTTTGTCTGCGCTCCTCTCACTTGTTCAGGAGGGTGTGGCTCTGCTGGAAAATACTTAGAAGAATAGTTTTGGGGAAATATGCTTATTTGCTTTTTGCCAAGAGAAGATTTATACCACTTTCATGTTTGTGCATGGAGTAGCCTATATGGAGCTTGATCCAGGCGGTGATTAGCTTAGCTTAGCATAAAGACTGGAAGCAGGGGGAAACCGCTAGCCTGCTCTGTCCATAGTTAAGAAATCTGCCAACCAGCACGTTTAAAACTCAGATAACACATTATATCTCATTTGTTTAATCTGTACACAAACAGAAATTAAAAAAAAAAGACAAGTTGTGGTTTTACTGGGTGTTACATGCTGTAACTATTTCTTTGCAAACAGTGACTTCCTGGAGTCTTGTCAATATAAGGTTGCCATGCAACTACTGCCCTTCAAGAAATTGTTACAGCACGTAACTCCACGACTTGTCTTTACATTTCTGTTTAAGTACTGATTAAACAAAGAAGGTATAACATTAGTGAGCTTTAGAGGTGCTGGTAGGGGGATTGGACAGAACCTGGAGAGCTGTTTCCCTCTTCCTCCAGTCTTCATGCTACGCTAGGCTAACTGCCTCCTGGCCCCAGCTTCATACTTAAGCAGACATTATGGGGATATTGGCCTTCTCATGTAACTCGTGGCAACAAAGTAAATAAGTGTATTTCCAGCCTGTTCTTATTCCCAGGGTGTCAAATACCGAGGCTTTGTCATGGCGTGTGATACCGCCGCACATGGCACCCTTTAGCACCAGTATGAGACGCACCAGGCTTTCCAATAACTGCAATGTAAACCCATCCGCAGCAACAGTAAACGTTCAGAGAAAGTGCTGTGGTGACGTAGTTTAAAGAGCGAAAAGACACATGGGCGTGTGGGAGGATAGGTGGATGGCTCCAACAAAGACAAGGCTTTCATCCAGGAGAGCACTGTTCATGTCCCGTGTGTTAAGTTTCACTCCTACGTTACAGTCAGCTGTAATTTTCACTTTACAAACGTAGTTTTAAGCCCAACCTTTTAATTTTTTCTTAAACCTAACTAAGTGTTTATGTTGCCTAAACCTAAAGTGACGCCAAGGAGCATGACAAAACGGCCGTATGTGACGAGTTGGGATGAGAACGTGTTGGTATTTTCCAAAATGTCGAATGATTTCTTTAAGATATTAAACCAGGTTTTAAGGTGATTAAAAGCACTGATGGTTGCACAGTCTACAATGTTTGTGTTTTTGGAATTATATGACTTACATTTGATGTTTATTGTAAGTTTTCTTTTCATGATGGCAGTTATTTTGTCAGAGTGGCTGAAGATTTTTCAAGTGATGAACATTTTTTTTTTAGAAAATCTTCCTTATCTCAACCCCAGCATTTGGTTCCTTTTATCAAACAGCCAGCTGAATATGTAATAACAGTATAAACGCAGTTGTATGTTCAAGATGGTCTCCCCTCAGAATTTGCATTCCAGCTTCCCGTATCAGACAGGGGTGTGTTGGTTCAGGGAAAAGAGAGGAGGGGAGTGGGAAGGGGAGAGAGCGGAGAGGAGAGGAGCTTGATGGTGCACGCTTATTAGCCTGAAATATCCATGCAGCAGCTGCACCATTTCCGCGGCAACACCTGTCGCCATGGCGCTGAGTTGTCGACATGCCTCTGTGTCAGAGTCTGCATGTCTGAGGCGCTGCACATTCACAGCGTGTCCGACTCCTGAGAACGCACACTTACTTCCCCGGCTAATGTCTTGGCATGTACAGAATCTCATACATGCAGCACAGCATCCTCATATGCATTAGTGCTAACATGTAGCCACACACACACACACACACACCTCTATAACGACAGTCTTGAAGAAACAGTAAGAAAGCAGAAAAGGATTTTTTTTTAGCTTGGTGGCTTCTTTGTTGCATCCTTACATAAACAATTCTCCGCTTTCCTCCCCGCTCCCTGCTCCCTCCATTCCTTCTTTAGTCGCTCAGATGGGGAATTTTGCGTTTCCATGACAACCACAGTGGTGGAGGAAACGGATTAGATACTCTGCACTGTCTGTGCTGGGGGTGTGGTAGCTGCATGTGTGTGAGCGCTGTATAGGGGGGAGGGGGTGCTTATGGGGTATACGGCTTGTAAAGAGGGATTGGGGTTATGGTTGAGTGTAGTTTGTGTATATACAGTACGTGTGAGTGTTGGAGTGTGGAGGCAGGGTGGGGGTAGGAGATGCCCTCAAACCACATTGCACCAGATGGAAGCTTTTGATCCTCCACACATTGTTCTATTTTGGCGAGGGAACAGAAACCAAAATGTGCTCTTCATTTTGTGTTTTCTGCCTATTACCTGTGAGCAGATCATTTGTTTTGCACACTTGACCCATGACTTGACACTTCTTCCTCTCATCTTCTAACCTTACTGCAGCAAAATCATAACGAGACAATTAACCCTGCTTTCTCTGTCACCCTAAATTAAACACCCACTATCCCTCAGTCTGTCTTTGCCCCTTCATTCCTGTCTCCCCATCTCCCCCCTGTCTGATTTCCATCCTCCCAGCTGAGAAAACAGGCGCGAGAGCTCTTGGCAGAGATGAGGAGAGAGAGGGAGAGAGTAGAGAGGGGGCTTTTCAGATGAAGAGAAAAAGGGTTCGCAGCTTTGAAAGGGAGCATTGTGTTGTTCTTCCACACTGCTACAGCTCCATCTCTGTGATTTAGTCGAGCCAGCAGCCAGCACATTACTGTGTCTCTTTAAATCAGGGTGCTGTTAGCCTTAGCAACGTTCAGGCTCCAGTGCTCCAATGCTCCTGTTCAATGGCCTCCTCCTCTTCTATCAGCCAAAGACCACTGAACTCCCTGTTAAGTCTGCCTGATGGGCACATTCCTCTCTGTTGAAATAACACATGAAAACCGGCCTTTTGGAAATTATGTAAGAAATATGTTAAATAGGCTACTGTGTGTTTTGTTTTGTTGTCGTGCAGGACAGCCCGGGTGTATTTTTGGAGCTGGCTGAGTGTGCCAGCAGAGAGAAATATCCCTTTCCTATTCTCTCCCTGTTAATTTTTTATAAGGAACATCAATCCAGTCTCTTTCTCTGTCTCTGCACTGCTGAAGAGAAGAACATTAACCCACTGCTGTCTGTTTCTGGGTCTCTGAAACTATCAGATGTAATCTCCACTAAGTGTGTCATTTGGATTTAGGCCCTGCTTAACTTGACTGTGGCGCTGTAATATACATTTCATCTCCCTTGCAAAGTTCAGATTAAGCTGGTCTTTATCCCTGCTGTGTTTCCAGTGTGCATGTCCACAGAGCAGTGCTCTGTCCTCCAACATGTGGTGACCCAACACACTGCAGAGACAGCTGCAGGATGGGAGGAAGGAGGGGGGTGAGGTTGGGGGGGGCAGGGAAGGAAGAAGAGAGGAAGTCAGAAGGGGAGGATGAGGGGGAGGGTTCCTTCCTTTCGAGGGAGAGAGGGAAAAAAAGAGTAGAAGAGGCGCGTAAACTTACTTCCTGCCCCGCCACAAGCAGCCGCGTTATGTCACATCCTGTTCTTTCCTTACATGAATCAGATGTGATCCTTGTCGTCCTGAAATTAGATCCTTGTTTCCTCTCGCTGGGCCTGACTGGCCAGGAAATGCAGCTTTGCTCCACTTTCTGCTCCAATACTACAAAATGAGAGTATATTTGATCACGAGACTATTCAAGACATTTGTTTTTAAGCATGTTTATGTGTTTGAAAGTCTGACTTCTTCACAGACTCATTGACTGACCACAGTGTATAAGTGTGCCTATTTACGTGTACATGTGTCACACTCAGGATGTGATGATGCCTGCTATTCCCTCTCATGTCCAGGCTGTCTGACTAATGTTATTATCGCTCACAGGCAGACCATTGTCAAGTTCCAGTCTGCTACTGCTTCCCCTCTTTGGTCAACCCTGCTATACATCACTGGTTTGAAAGTTGTGTGACTGTGTGTGTCACACACTATTGTGCATATCTCTGTGTGTATAATCAGAAGGAATGTGCTTAATTAAGCGAGATAGGGTGGAGGGGGGGGGGCGGTAACGGGGGCAATAAAAGAACAATCTCGCCATTCTGCTGGGTCTCCCCTCCAGGAAATGGATGACACATAGGGACAGTGAGGACAGCAGGAGTCTCTGTGAGTCACAGGATGACAAACATCAGCTGACGGAGTAACTCTGAAGCTATTGTAAAGCCTTATATATGCGTAAGGTACCCATGTGTACAATTTCCTTTGATTGTTACCATCTCAAATAGAAGCTCATACTGTGCAGATCTCCAGTAAATCAAAGTGGGACAAACCCACATGGCGTTATTACCTCTGACTCATCCGCTCTATGTCTGTGTGTGGGATGATCTATCTCCGCCCGGCTCTGCCATGTTTCCTGCATATGTCCCTCTCGGAGTTGCCAGGTTTGACTAATGGCTGAATATGTTTGTCTTCCTGCAGGTCATTCAGCTCAGCCAGGCCCCGAGCTGAGCCAATAATGGCCATTGCATGGATCTGTAATGAAGATGTGGAGAACAGAGAAAAGCATCCAGCGAGCGGCTGGGGCTGACAGTTGCCGTGGCAACCACGTATAACACAGTGAGAGAAGGGGTCGGCCATTTTGAGTAAGTGAGTCTGCAGTGTTTGATGTTGGGATGCTGCTGTGTGAATTAACTGGATTGTCACGTTAAAAATGTTTTATTTAATCTTAAAGAAGGATTAATAAAAATATATATTTGTGTTTGAAAACTAGTAAATGGAGACTTTTCAATGAATGAAATCCTTTTTAAGTTATTCTCTCATAGCTTTTGGTCTTGTGCAATGTTCAGGCAGTAACCCTTAGAAAAAAATGCATTAGCGTTAGAATGGACGCCACGTCTGATTCATGAACACTCGCATCATGTCCATCCCTCCTTCCATCCCCCAACATCTGCAGCATTGAGTTAAAGCCTGCTCCTTTTGTTTTGCTTGGTGACGTCCCATGGGCTATTTATAGGGACTATGTTATTGTGTAAGACCTTGTGAAAGGCACAAAGCAGGCTGCCATGTTCCCTGTAATGGCCCCCGGATCTGAGAGAGGAAAGCTAAAGAACATGTGGTTCTAGTAAGATGAGCTGGAGGAGGAGACAGTGAGTTTAGGAGGAATGAGCTGTATGAATGTTTTCACTTTGGTACTTCCCTCAGTGGCTCGTTACCATTCATCCATTCTCTATATTTAGACAATAGTAGGCATCACACAATATAAGGTCAGGTGTTGTGCTATTTTACGTTACATCAATTGTATTAATCACCACTCTATGAGGACAAAACAGTGAGTGAAGCGTCTTTCAGGTCTTATCTGTACTACCAGGTTTTCATCACCACAAGTGTCCCAATGAATTACTCCCATTTATCATGTGACGAGTGAACAGTAGTTAAAAAAGGGTGCCCAGTCCATGTGAATTTAACTGGAAATAATATTATGTGACCTCATTTTGTCTTCTTTCTACTCACTTTTTATCTGCCACAGCCATAAAGAACACCTAAAATGGACCGGGGATAGAGCAAAGCATCCTTGGAAACATTAGGAGAGCTGCAATCCTGCTGAATGTGAGTCACACAGACAAAAAGCACACTACATGTTACATGCATTTCACAGGTGAGTCTCAGGAATTAATAGGATTAGCAGTGTAAATGATGCACAAAGTTAAATCACTCAAACTGTATGACAATTATACATTTAAGCACAAAACAAACAACACACACAAGTATTTTTAAATGATTTCAGAATCTTTTTATTTGAAATGTCAGTGTTCAAGAGAAAATAAAACAGCAATATAAATATTAGCATAAAAATAAGAGAGTAACACAGGGGTATAGCGTGGGGGCTAAGCATTTGATAAGAAAGATAATACAGCAGGATAGAATAGTATTAATTCAGCAGCGGACGGACTTACACATATATAATATTTATAATCATTTGTTCATATGGACAGAAAGAGAATGAGAGGCATTCTTTCACAAATGCACAAGATAAAATCACCGCAAAAGAACATTAAGAGGTTACAGAAGGATAGAAACATTTCCATATTTTTTTTTTGTTTTGTTTCTTTTCAGGGTGATAAAAGATAGTAGAGAGAAAATGAACACAAAAATATGCGTAACACATATCACAAGTTAACTAGTCTACGTGTGTCACTTTGTTTACTTACCTAAAGTTGTCTTTAATTCATTTATTTACACTGAAGAGTTAGTTGGCTTCCATGGTGCTTAGTTACTACATTGCAACACAAACTGTTGAAGAACATCTCAGATTTTTATTCGTTATTGATTCTTTTTTTTTTTTTCAAACTGTGGTTTTCTTATTTTTCTTGAAAAACAAAATGCAACACATTCCAGTAGTAAGCCACGCCTTGTGGAGAGGGACTTCTGTTTTGAAAATGTTGGACGTGGTCCCTACTATACAAACAACTGGCTCATACCATCGACAGGACTTGTGTTTATTTACAGTGGGGAAGAGCCTCACAGGACCAGGGAGTGGAGGGGAGAGGTGAGTGGTGGAGAGGCTAAGGTTTCCCATTCATTTCAATGGTGGAGGGATATTTCAAAGGGCTCTCGAGTGGTATCTCCTCACCAACAGGGACAGCTGTGCTTGGCTCTGTTGACCGCTACCTGGGTCAGTGCATTAGAGAAAGTTTAAGGGGTGGGCAGGTCAACAGTGGTTCCTCTGTACATTCAGTGGGTAGAGCCGAGGTTGTTTAACACCCCCCTGGTCGATATAATGGTGCCACCTCAGTCTGTGGACCCCTCACCTCACCCCCTCCGCTCCCCCTGACCCAGCCTGCAAGCTGCCTTTTCTCATGCAGTTGTATCTGGCCAGAGGCCTGACAGACAGATGGATGGCAAAGTAAAGACTTCATATCTTATACAAACAATTCCTCTATGCTATCGAATCATTATCTCCCAAAGAAAAAAAACATGTTACTGTGTCACATCAAGAAGTTCTTCAACACTTCAGGATAGTGAGGGGTAATACTCCGTCGAGGCCCTAGAGGCCTGCAAAGTGTCTAGAGACTCCTAAGCACTTAAGTTTACCACATCTAGGCATTTCCCTAAAGACCGAAGTGATTACTACCCCTACATCATCTCATCTTCAGAATACGAACAGTGCATTTCTCTTTGTTTGGCTCTCAACGTGGGGTAGTGAGTGAGGGGAGGACACGAGCTGGGTGTGAGGATGGGAGGGCAGAGGGTGCAGGGCAGCAGGACATGTCTGTTCCCATCTGGAGGTGTTATACAAGAAGCCAGTCCCTGCTGCTATACCACCTGCATGGACAGCCTGGCTCGTGACTCCAGGACACAACACCATGCCACCCCACCCTCTGTCAGCCCTTCCACTGGGTGCATGCTCAGGTCATAAAAATATCAGGAGATTAAAATCCTATTTTTTTTTAAACTATGATTACAAAAGTAATTTTCATTTTGTGTCAAGTAAATGCTACATGTGCATTGTATTGACCTGCGATTGGAGGGAGGATAAACAGATTCAGGATGTCCTCCTCTTTGCTTTTGCAATGCATAGTTTGCAACTCTAAACTAGTATATGTGGTTTGAACCTTAAAGAGCATGCAGAAGAGTTTGTAATACCTGTCAAACAACAGCCTTATATCCACAGGACTTATGGTTTAAGACCCTGCAAGGCTGACCCTATATAGGAATCTAATGGATGGCAACTAGCGTACTTTACAATAGCTGATTTTCCACCTCGGGGAAAGAGCACAAAAAATCCAACATGAAAGACATTAACATTTCATCTCTGAATACATCACTGCGTATAGCCTTGTCATTCCAGCAAGGTTCCTTACACTGAATCTCTTTGTCCACGATCATTTGATTTTGCCAAAAGAAAAAAAAAAAATCACAATAACCCCCCATACCCTGCCAAAATTATCTACCGACAAAGATTATGTGAGCAACACTAGACCTTTAGCACAGCACAAGTTATCAACACCAACACCAGCCTTCAGCACATTCAAGACACTTTCAAAGAACCATCAACATCTATCCAACGTCCATGTGGTCAGAAGTGATTTGCTGTCATTATTTAGACCGTGGCTAACATGAGTGAACGCAGAGCAGTAAGATACCTAATGGGGGGGTATGGAGGGTCTCATCAGATCAGGCCGGGTTCATCATTTCTCCATTTCTCTTCATCCAACTCTACTTCTTCTCCTTCTTGGTGGACTTCTTCTTGGAGGCAGGGGTCTGAGCGGCCTTAGGGGGCTCGGGCTGGGCCATGATCTGGGGCGGGGGCAGTGCCTGCTGGGCCGCCTGCTGGGCCGTGGCCTGCTGCTGCTGCTGCTGTTGCTGCTGCTGCTGCTGCTGCTGGGGGTTGGAGGTGAGGGTGGCCGTGCTACCGGGGATGTAGACGTTCTGGCGATAGTCGGGCACGTGCTGCAGGGTGAACTGGGGGCTGTAGCGGGTGCTCAGGCCCATGGTGCCGGGTCCCAGGGTGGCCGTAGCCTCGCTCACTTCTGGGGGGAAGAGAGACAGAGTGGGGGAATGAGGGGTGAGGAGGGAGAGGAGAGAGGGATGAAACTTGTTAGACAAGAAGTTGAAAGTTTTTGTGTGACAGTGTTATATGAAAAGGTACAGTCTTAGAGTTAGTATAGGATTAGGTGGCATTTAGTGGTGTGGTCGCAGATTGCAACGTGAGCCGCTGAGTGCAAAACCGTAGTAACGCCATTCACCTCGCTTAGAGACTGTCCTTACCGTAATAACACTACTTAAGGAGCAATGGAAGTCAGACGGTGGCTGGCGGTACCACGGTTTTGCACTTTGCTCTCATGTTACCGCTGTTTCACGAGCGTGTCGGTAAGCTACTGTGGCTTTCAGGTGACGTAAAAATGCTAAAGGCTCTCTCTAAAGCCAGTGTTTGGTTTGTCCGTTCTGGGCTACTGTAGAAACATGGCGGAGCAGCATGGCGGACTCTGATATGAAGGATTCATTCTAAGCTAACGAAAACACGATTCTTAATTTCAGGTGATTATACACTCATGAAAACATAGCTATGAATATTATATTCCATTTTGGTAACACTTTATAATAACTATCATTTATAATTATAGTTAATTAAATTTAGTTAATAGTTGAACAAACAATGAAATGATAATTAAGGTTTACTTATTATTAGTAATGCTATAATTTATATTATTTCAACAGCTTATTGTTGTACACAACATTTTATATTCTATACTATAAGTATTTATTAATGATTACGAAATTAATTGGAAACCTTTAAGAAATTGCTTGTAAAACATCTATAAACATTACAGAGATAGATGGACCAGATATTTATAACAATTTGTTAATAGTTCATAATTGGTTTGTAAACCATCTGTGAACATTATTTGGATGGCCATTATAAAGTTGCAACTGATGATTATAATGTATATATTGTATAATGGTTAATAAATACTTTGTACAGCATCTATAAACATTATATAGATAGTTAATACTTTGTCAATGGTTAATAATTGTTTTCTGGTCGTTCTATCCATGTAATTTTATAGATGTTTTACAAACGATTTCTTAAAGGTTTACAAATCATGTGGTAATCCCTAACAAATAGTATAGTTGATTGAAGGGACATTGTGTGTGAACATTACATTTGATTTAAAGTAGAAAAAATATGAACAAAAGAGGCAGAAGGGGTGTTACAGAGGTTGATTGTGCACAGATGTTTTTTTCTTAACAGAGATGATGAAACTGTTTCTGGTTTTCTATCACGCATGCCCCGTGTGTGTGTGTGTGCGCGCATGACGTACTAGCAGCTCAGCTCATAATTCTCCCACAGCCCCTGCATTGCAGAGCCAGAGACACAAACGCTCCCTCCCCCATCCTGTAGTTCTTCTCAGCCGATATAAACACTGCATGCACACGAAAGCTGTCATGCTGTTAACTGGCTTCCAAAAAGCCAAAATGAAATACATTTTTTAATAATCTTTCTATCTGCTCTCACACAGTGCTTTGTTAATCGATTGCTGGATTGCTCCTGCGCTGGTCTTATCAACACAGTGACTGTAAGTACAGAGCAGACATGATCAGTATTTAACACAGGCACTATTTTGTCTTTCCTTCCTGATGGCACTAACTGTTCATTCTGTCTAACTTTGTGCTGACTTGCAGATTACCACTATGCCCAAGACAGAGCCTTTTCTCTCTGCGTCTCTCTGTTCACTTCGATGGAAAAATTCCACACCACGTCCGGTGCAGTGTCCAAGAGGGGGGAGGGTGTGATTGTGTGTGTGTGTGGGGAGGGAGGGAAATGTGATGTGTCGATGGTTTCAATAACAGTGGAAACAATTACTTGAGTCTATTTGGCAATAAATCATGTCAAGTTTGTACCTTCATCATTTCTGCATATTTTGTGTTTGACTCTCACTATATTCAGTGTTGCTCAGCCTGCTTTCCAGGCCAATTCTATGTGTATTTTTCCATGTTATTACTAAAGGCTTCCACAGTAAAAGCCCAAAGATGAATCACTGTGCGTGTCCCCTCAGTGCCGGTTAGGCAGTCACTGCAGGAACAGAGAAATAGGGCAGTAGAAGGAGGACATGTTGTGCAATATGGGAATCTTTAGTTATGTATGAGCCTAAAGGTTGTATATTACATAACTTTTCATGTAGCGCTATAGAGCTCAACAGTGACTACCCACTTTTTGAATGGCTGCGGTTCCAGAGGTGAATATCCCATTAATTTACTCCATTGACGTTTCAGAAAATTCTTATATAAAGAGTTTTAAGCATGGAACCAACCCAACCAGCAACGAGATGAATCGTGATCATAAAACATTTGATTCGGAGAAAAAAAAACATTGGAAAACGGTTAAAGGTACAAGACTGTGTACTAGGGGTGTAAGAAAAATATTGAATATTGCAATATTATGTTTCGTGATACTGTAACTCAAAAAACCTGTATTTGATTTTAATTAATAGTTTTTATAGATTTTAATTAATAGTTTACATGCAAAGATTAACTCTGTCAATACTTTATTTCGTTTGCAAAGATATGCAACATCTCAGTCGCATCTCATATCGCAAATAAAACGTGTTTTTTGTAAAACAAAGTTGATATCATACTCATTGTGGCTTCTACAGGAGCACCATCGTTTCACAATCTAGTCTACCTTGGATGGTTACGACATTTTGGCTAATAATCAAATGCGATTCAGAATATGAATGGGATTTCCACTTCAGGAACCTCACAGGTGAGCTCTCTAGTCTTTTGCTTATGATAAAACACTGTGCATGTGATTAGTGTGTACACTGGAAACATGCATCTCTGTCATGTTGTTGAATTCAACACATCAACTGTACTGTTTATCTGAGGGACTGCAGGTAGTTACGTCCACTCTCTGAATATCCTCTGGATAATTATTAGCCCACAACCACGACATGGAAACATCAATGTGGACAGAGAGAGCTTTATCAATGAGTGAGTCTGGCTAGTTGCCCTCCAACCAAACAGGAACCTAAATAAACAACCTCTTCCCACGCACCCTCACTAGGCTTATGAAGAGATAAATCGGGTTGGAAAAGAGAAGATGAATTGATAGAAGGGAGGAAAAAGATGACGAGGTATAGGACTCACCGTTAGCTGCAGCCATCAGGGCCTGGAGCTGCTCAGCCTCAGTTGGGGGCTGGGGCCAGGGGCCAGTTCCCATGGCAACCTCAGGTCCTCCAGTTGCCCTGTGGCGAAAAAACGAGGACAGAACAACTGTAAATAACAGGTGATTTGTCCTCTACAATGTGTGTTCAGCTCACTGGTTTGACAGTTGGTGGTTTATGATGTACATGTAAAGGCAAAGCAGCTGATGGCCAAGTACACAGCCTGAGGGGAACTCAGCAAGGAAAACAAGGAGGATGTATAGTTTACAAAACAGGGTGTGTCTCAAACAAACACGCACTCTTTAACGCACTCTTGTCTGTCTGCACACGGCACACGGCAGCAAGCGTGTTTGCGCATTCATACACAGTAGACATTGCACAACGTTCACACTCTCTCTGGTATGACTACGAGCACTAACTACGCCGTCTAGTAAATCTGATTAAATATTTAACGATCCCACCTTTAAAGGAAATAGCTGTCTGCATAGTCACACATGCGGCGCACAGTAGGCGCTGAACATTTCCATCTGGACAAACTTCACCTTCAAAGGCTTGTTTATTTAAAGTCTGCCATTTGCATGTGGGGGCAACAAAGGAGAAAGCAGACCTGCAATCTATTATGCTCACCTACTTATTTCCATTCCCACACTTGTGACACACCAACACAAGCTCTACTACTGACAATTAGGTCGCAGCGCTTTAATCCTGGCCTCCCAAAGTGCTAATAAACCTCCATCTTTGGATTTTTGGATGGTGGTTTTGATTGGCCATGAGACTGCAGTATGTTATCTTCATACTACTGGTACACTGTCAGAAAAATAACTAATAAATGTCACTTCACTTCATTAGAAGAACATCAGAAGTCACAAAAAAATCCTATAAAACCATTGCTGCTTCTTGAGTTGTTCCGGGGCAAAAACAATATACATGCTTTTACCTAATCTCTTAACCTTCTGAATTGTGTGTTCAATACATTGGTTATTTGACTGTTTTGGGTAATAACAAACCACCTGGGGGCATTTAGTGGAGGATCATTAGCCCACAGGGACATGGGTAAAAGGTTCTGGTGGAGTGTACAGCTCCAAAGAGAACAGTAAATGACACATTGAGGTCTCAGGTTCTACTTTCTGACAAATACAGGCTGCAGTAATAAATGAAATGAATGAAAACAGGGCTGTATGTATATAGATGTGTTAAATACATGGGAGATAAAGAGGAACACTCTCTTTTCTATTTAAAACCAACTAAAAAAAACTCTTAGACAAACTGGTCTGCTTCAGGGAATTAAGGGAAAGTAAAGGACACAAAAAGGGGAAAAGGGAAAAGGGAATTCTAACATAAAAACAGGGATTTGTTTAAGAGCAGGTTGCCAGATCTCGCTGCCAAAACTCTGAAGTGGTTTTCAGTACGGCGCCAGAGAGAGACTGAGGGAGAGAAACACGTACGGTCTGTGCCAGGCAGCCAATGAGAAACAGGCTGGGTAAGAGCACGGTTAGTAAAGCCAGGGCAGCCATTTTGTGCCTCCTCACATCACTAAAGATAAAAGGGAATGCTTCATTTGAGCTAAATTAGCATCTCTCTGTACTTATCACATCCTGTGGTTGTGTTAAGCGCTTCCTGTGGTCAGGATTATCACTTCCTGTGGGCAAGATTGTCAACTGTGGTCCAGAGGAATGTCCTTGGTTGGCCTGACGGTGCTATCGTTTTTCCTCTGCAACCTTACATGACATGGTTTATGTCTACAGATGGCTCTCCTTGTTGTTTTGCTGAGAAACTTCTAGACATTACCTTCTAATTTAATTTAAGGCCATTCCAGCCAGTCACATGGTGACATCTGACCTCAGGAATTTGACGTGGAGTGCTGTTTACTCCATAGTGTGGGGCAGGGATGACATATTATTGTAGGCCAACCCAGAAGTTAGAATCACCCTGGTTCCCTCGACAAAAAAGCCAATGGGATTTTTCCATTGGGTTTTGGATTATTGCAGAAAATAAGATCTGTGGCAAACACATTTATGACACTTAGACATTTTGTTCTGTAAAATAATCTCCACAAATGAACACCACTTTTATGATGTTTGAAGTATGAATGCAAAGAACTTGACTTTGTAGTCTCATTTAGCCACTTGTTAGCTATCGCCTTTTTAAAGACATAAAAACTACAAAATTTACGAGTGGAATATTTACTGAAGTATTTTATATTGTAGAAAAAAACGTAAAGTGTTTTTTCAGTGTTAACCACAGACCTTATTTCAAGCATCTAACTAAAAACCCATTGACTTCAAGACGAGGGAACCGGGAATGCAGAAATGCTATCTCCTTTCCAGGTTTTAGCATTCCTGCATCACTCTGTTGAGGAACTTCTTAACCTCTAACTAGTGTTTTAAAGAAATCAATCATGAAACAGCTGTCTGCATTGTCTCTTTCTTGTTGCTAAATCACATGAAAAAGCCACATGTGGTGAGGCTGAACTACAACCATCACATACAAACACCAAAGGCAACACTGCATGGTAAGCCATCTTCTAGAAGGAGAGCTCTCAGAGTATGACTATTATGTATAGCACACATACAAGGCATAACAAATCTACAAAACACTGCACGCAAACTCAAAAAGTGTCACAATCCTTTCTACGCCACAGCAGGCATTGTGGCCTAAGCACATCGATCAACAAACCCCATCAAACTTTTAGGGAGACTAACAGAAGCTATGGGTTAGGTACATCTACACACAGCACAGCACTCAACTGCAGTGCACTACCTAAAAGATTTTAGCCACTCTCTGTCCTTATCAGCTGATTTGTGATCAGGTCCCTTTCTTCCACCCAACAGTGACTTGACAAAACTGAACACTGATCAGCTTCTGAGGACAGAGAGTGACCACATAGTGTCTACGTCTAAATTAGTACCTTGTCCCACTCTTCGGCGTCCATCGTATGTGTGTACCGTATGGCATGTGGGGACTAAAAACACAACAAAGTTATACAATCTGAAAGAATCACTGTGTATTTGACTGAAGGCTGGAGTTAGTTAGAAAAAAGGAAAATGCTGAGATAATGTGCTCTAGATGTCAGTGGAAAGTATGTTGAGTCTGTCATATCCATTTAAAATACTAGAGATGGGGAGTTGGTTTTCTTTTCCCCCCACCACTAACATGTCCAATGTATCCATAATCCTAGTGGTGTTCTATAACGACAGTGGTGTGTGTGTGTGTGTCTAACATTTTCCTGACTTGGCTCGACACAGCGTTTTGCCCCAGCTGCTATGTTTCAGGGAGAAGCCTTGACTCATAGAATGTGAATGTGCAATGATTGTTGTGAAAACTGTTACTGCACGCACTCCATTTTAGCCCACACAACGTGGGCAACAGCGATCATCAGCCATCGACATACACGCTCACTAAAACACACAACTTAAACACAATTCATCTACTGTCGTTTAAGCAAAGTCAGTACGACCTCAAAAACTGAGGAGAGCGCAAGACGGATAAAAACACTATCCCATCCCCCCACTAGCGCTGGTCACCGTCCCTCATCAGTAGTACTGAGTGATGGCGCACAGGCTCAGAGAGCGCAGAGAGGAGAGGAGCAGGAGGGGGAGGGGGAGGGGGAGTGGAAGCTGCGGCAGCCATTTTATAAAGCAGCCTGGAACCAGGCAGAGATGCTCATTCAGGAGTGTGAATTCACTGAGCAGAATCATGCAATAAAATCATCACTACAGTGCAATTCAAAGTCAGATGGTTGCATTGTGACTTTGATGTCTGTCAGTACTTTACAAATCAGCTCTTTGCAGGCAGCGAGTTGTTATGGTTGCAGCGCTCACTACCATCCCCCCTCTTTTTTTATTCCTCATCCTTCATCACTCCTTCTGTCTTTACGATAAGCTTGCCTTATGCAGCACAACAACGTGTCCTTGACATTACTGGGCGTTTTATCACTGTGTGTGTGCGTGTGTGTGTGTGTGTGTCAGTTACTCACCCACTAGGTCCGGGTCTCGGTCCCTGTGTGAAGCGCCAGTCATTGTTTGGGGGCTTTTGCTGTGAAGAGAACAGAAGTTGCGACATGAATTGTATGTTTCATTGCAACAACAGCGGGACGTTTCTAAGGTGCAACTTTTGGTTCAAAAGATGTTGTTTTGTGGCTGACACATCTGTGTGTGATGGTGCATGTCTGTGATTTTAGAAAACCTTTTCAGTTTTTCAGTGAGGCTCAACAAAGGGTTACAGATGGAAAAAAAATATCTGTATGCTCAGGCGTACATGTTGTTCCAAAAGCTGTGGAGCATAAATGCTGCAGGGGAACGCACACTCACACAAACAAACACACAAACTGGAGTGCTGCTTATAAAACGGGACTCAAAACCAAAAACAAAGAGCAGATATTACATGATCACATGACTGAGAAATCAGCTATACAATATCTGTAAGTAACAACAGGTAAGAGTAACTACTGGGCTCTCATACAAATCTTTTTAATAGATGCAGAGGGCAGAGAGAGTCCTTGGAAGGTAACGCCGTGTTATTTTGATACCAAAACGTCACAGAGATAAGGCGATGGTGGCTCAGCAGTGATAAAAGCCTCTCTCTTCTCTATGTGTCCCTGCTACTCTCTATTAATGTCTTCAAGCCCATTGCACTCTTGTCCATCTCTACCTCGCTGGCCATGCCACCATGTCTTTTCCATCTCTCTAGCTCTTTCCCTCTCTCTCAGGCTCTCTTGTTGTGCAGTGATGCGGTGAATAGACCCTTGGCTTGGCTCCAGATTCTGCCGCCTAATCGACACAAGAGCTCCCCGGAGAGGGAGGCCAGCAGGATGATGTGCTGCATTATTAAAAGAGCTGTTCTACCCGAGGGAGTGATGGAGAGAAGCAAGAGAGCAGGAGAGAAAACAGGAAGAGAGGATACCTATGCAAAAGGAACAGTCAAGATCGGAGCCCCTATGTAAACAAGGAACCAGTGAATGGTGACTTATTGAATGTACAAAAAGAACAGACAAGGGGACACACGTTAAAACAAATGAAATGGGGAAAAGTATCCATGCAGACAAAACAAGTGACTGCCAAGCCACGAAAAGAGAATTACAGAGAACTCAACAGCAAGTTAAATAGGGGATTGAAAGAAGGGACTGTGGTATATTGTCTGGTCTACTAAGGACCTACGAAGGACACTACAAAGGGTGAGAGGGAGTGTGAATGATAATGTGATAAGTGAAGGAGTTGTATAGCAGTTAGTGTGGCTATAATCCATGTAGTGAAAATGTGGATTCAATTTCAGTGTCGACTACAAAAGGGTCTGTTTCACCACTCAACACAATCAGTCATGAGTCTTCAACGCAAAAGGAAAATAAAGTCAGACAAATGAAAGTCTGCTTAGTTATGTTCTCATAACAATCTGCAATGCCACAACTCACAAGTTCTCATTATAACAACAAATAGCCATAGTGGATGAGGATGAGAAGAGGAGGGCATATTTGAACTCGTCTTCCATTCAGAGCAGAGCCTGGTCGATGTTTCGAGTCTAAAAATGGACTCAAGGATGTGTATATGTGCGTGGGCATGTAAGTCTGTCTGAGCTTCGGTAGAGAGAGAAAAAGATCAGCACAGAGTGGAGGCAAACATCCACAGAGAGGCCCAGCATTCCAGCTGCGTGACTCGTTCTCGCCACACAAACATCCAGACACACACTTGTCATTTCCAAGGTCTAATCCCACTGCTATTTTAAAGTAAACAGTTCTGTAATCCTGCTTGCTTCATTATGGACAACTTCCCCGTACTTACACATCACAAGCAGATGGGTAATATCCATAAGAATGCAAATGTCTTCTGCTCAAGAAGAAAGTCAAACTTCATCCTTTCACTTACCGAATCACAAACTGTAAAGACTTGTTTAGGTTAAGATGGTATTGACAGCAACAGTTGCCAGGGAAAAAAAATCTCAAACCAGGTTTAATGACATGCAGGGATCAAAATCTAATTGACTTAAGCTCCAATTATCTGAACATCTTTAGATGTGATTGTTTTTGTTACATAGTCTCTGAAGAGAGTTGATCACATGAGATAGATGAGATGAAGATATTCAAAATGCTTTACAAGGCAGGAGATAGAGAGAGAAGGTCAAATAGACTAGTCAGGGAGACTAGGTCAATGGAGGGAGATGAAGGGATTACAGTTCTGTTGACCTGAATTCTCATCCGATAGAAAGACTTTCATACCAGCATGGAAGCTTCATACACTGTCAGTCTGCCTCCCTTACATCTTTAAAAGGAACCAAAGAGCTTTTAGGGCTCCCCAGGTGAATAACAACCAGTTCCTTAGCTATACCACAACACAATGTCTGTCAGTTGAAGTACTATCATCTTAAGAGATGAGATGGATATTCAATATGTGAAATTATGTGTGCACTGGACTCATCGGGGGTTATAAACTGGACTGATCAGCACATCTGGACTTTATCCAGCATGTGAATGTGAGCTAAAACATCTGGTTTACTTCTTTAACATGTCTATCATGATACAGAAAGTTTTATCTAGGTGTACAAAAACAAAATAATCGTTCTCTCCTTCTGACAAGAGTGGAAAAATACAGCACATGCAAACACTTCCCTCACACATACAGGACCATCTGGTACTCTTTGCAGACGATTCAGTACACACGCACGCAAATTATATTGGTGTTAAAAGAACTGTGGCAGGACTGCACTTGGTGCTCCGTCTGAAAAGAGTTGTGTCTGTTCTGTTGCTCTGATAACCTTCAGTGTACTCACACCTACACACCATATAATAACCTTCAGCACATATAGGAAATGATTACGCCAGTAGAAATCGAAAGATGTATAGAAAAATAGGATGTGTAACTATTAAAATGCTGGATCCATTACATTGTTAATTCATTACAAGGAGAAAGCTGAGAACTGTGACAAGAGAAAAGCACAAAGTGTGTTTGATTTAAATATCCCTATCCCTTAAACAAACATCATGACTCAACTCACAAACCCTTGGGGACAGTTTTTCTGAACCGCATGAGCCAGTTTGTCCCATGTGTGGCTTCATCACCCATAAAAAAAGTATATTTACAAAACACTAACTCAGTGCACGTGCCAACCCTTATAAACTCCCACCCACTCAAAGACTGAAAAACTAACATGTGGTTATGAGAATATTCAGATACTGCTTTAAATCTTCGATTTTGCTAGTATAGAGAGGGGAATAATTGCAAAGATGGAAGTGAAGAGGCAACTTAGTTGGTGAGTCAAATTCATGACATCCAGATTTACATGCCATGTTCCACTGAGCCAGAAAGCTCAATTAATCATGGGAATATTTCTCATGGTTAAATAGAGTGTGCCAAAACAGCACACTGCAAATGATTAGAGGATACAAAGAAGGGCAGTGGGAAGTGACTGACAATTGGGCACTATGTCCCCAGGGTCCTGCTAAAATTACACAATACTGGAGGCTCCTTGTGCCTGATGCTTTGTACACACAACCTCACACGCAAGCACATAAACACCCACAGTGATGGCTGCAGCTCTAAAGCCATTATAGCCTACGCCGTCTGTCGTTATATGGCACACGTGCTTCCATCCTTCCTTTCTCTTTGTCTATCCCTCTATCTCTGTTCCTCTGTTGTTCTCATTGCACACGTGTCACTAGAGCAGGGAGACAGATGGTACCCTGCTGACCTCATGAACAACCTAATTCAGTGTAGAGAGAGTGTCCATGTAATGCAGACTCGTGAGAAACAGAAGAATCATATTGATATTAAGCAGACACAAGGGTAAACATCCTGTTGTGTGGAGAGGAACTAGTTATCACCAAAACACCACAGTAACAATAATGACCTTTAATCTACACTCCCTGTCAGCCATCTTCTATCCCTGACAGTGCTTCCTTTGCATCAAAACACTAAATGGGCTGTCTGTGTCTTATGCATGTGATTATTATCTGGTTAGCTTTGCTTCACACCCCACTCACATGGAAAAAATGCCATTTCTGACGAAGGATCTCAGAATGGAAAACAGAAATGTCTGTACATAGCAAAAAAAAAAGCCTCACTCATGTGATGCTGAGTCCTGGAACCAATCACCAAAAGTTCAGAGGACAACAGGAAGTCAGGGGTCAGGCCACTGACCCCATGAATTCCTGTTTTTCAGCTACTGCTTTCTTCTTTAACTCCCTCCACCCCACCCCTTGTACCATTTTCTTTCCTTGACCCTTTTCCTCTCCCTCTGTCATCCTGTTCCCCTCTGTCTCCCAGCCATTCCACTGAGCCAACACTGCAGGATATTTTCATCTGTCTGTCTCCTCCTCTCCATCTGTTAGGAGCACTTATTTTCCCCTTCCTTTGACATTGCTTCTCCAACTACCTTCTTTCTGCCCGCCTTTCCCTTTATCTGTATCTTTCTATCCATAAAGAACAGTTCCTCTCTGTCGTTTAGTTAATAGAAGTCAGAGATAGTAACCACATTTCTCAGCCTCAGGTCAGATTAAATATTAAGATGTTCTTCACTCTGCCCAAACCTGTCTAGTAGGACAACGAAGGTCTAAGAGCTGTTTCACCATGTAGCCATGACGTCTAACTTTGCTTTTCCTGGCAATGTGTGAAACCCAAAGTGTTTCCATACTTTCTGTATGTGTAGTGTTTACCACTTTGGATTTAAAATGTGAGGATGCAGGTCGTATCCACGCAGACCCTCTACTGTTTTCAACCTTTTCGTTTCGGCTTGCTGCGGCCGGCTGCTGTTTGTTTTGGTTGACAGATACGGAACGGATATGACAACAACAAAAGTGGTAACTTCCTTTTACCTCCGCATAGACGAAGCAAATATATCGATTCTGGCATTAAAAAATGGATTTCAAAATCAATAAAAAAACAAATTGAAATACTTATGGCATTTCTCAAACCCGTCTATAGATACTGAAACACCTGTATTGGTCTTATCCCATAATGGCATATCCCACCAATGCCATGCTTGCTCAAATCCCTCACCTCACTGGCTGAGTTCATAAGGTGCTTCCTGCTGAGTGTCATGTTGAGTGTGTTGTTGTGACTCAGCATGGGTGTCTTCATAAATACAAAGTCACTCCGGCTGGATAGGGTGGAGTAGCAGGGCCTGTAGGTGCGTGTGTGCGGGTCCTGGTTGCCACCCACAACCTCCATATAGCGTATGGGTCCATCAGTATTGAGCTGCAGGTGCAGGTCCTTGCTAGGCCTCTGATGGTAGCGGCTGGACCTGTGGCGACCGTAGCA